>CM032233.1:12617500-12775000 GCA_019009955.1 Riptortus pedestris
AGTAGTGTCAGACCATTTTATTATGCCAAAACTATAGATAAGAGATGGTATCGCCCATGTATTAACTGCTTTTATTTTATAGCGGCTTGAAAGATAGCTGTTAAAAATAAGTCGCAAGCGCTTAATAAATTCATTTTTTAATAGGTCTTTTACATCCTTTTTCGCTATTTTCAGATGCTGTTGAAAACCAAGATATTTGTATGATTCAGTCCTTTCTAGTTCGTGAATATAGGTTTCATCAGAAACTATTATATTATCTGCAGTCGTTTTCTGACCTCGTGAAATATGCAAGACAGCACATTTATCTAACCCAAAAGACATACCAATAGAATCACTATAATTCTTTATTATGCCTATCATGCTTTGCAACTGGGTAGGTGTCTTTGCATATAACTTCAGGTCATCCATATAAAGGCTATGACTTACTTTAGTTTCTTTTTTACCTATAGAAATTTCGTAACCGTATTCACTGTCAACTTTTCCATGTTGCCATTAAACGTGACAATAAATTGGTTACACTTGGAGCAACTTTATAAACTTTTAAAACTTCAATTAACCAACTATGAGGTACTGAATCATACGCTTTCTTGTAGTCAATCCATGCTATAGAAATATTCCGCTGTTTTTTGGAGACCTGAGACGCTATAAATGAATCTATAACTAATAACTCTTTACATCCCTTAGCACCACTTTTACAGCCTAGCTGCTCTGGAGCAAGAAGCCCGTTGGAAACAAGATGGCTATTTATTTTAGCACTAATTATAGATGTAAATAGTTTATAGATTCCATTTAAGCAAGTAATCGGCCTGTAATCTTTAGGTTCTAAGTGACCTTCCTTTTTCGGAATCATATAGGTCACACCCTCAGCAAAATCTTCAGGTATTGTAACATGGCCTGTCAATAAATCTGAATAACATCTAGCTAGCATGTGATGTAAGCATGTAAAATACTTGAACCAATAATTCTGAATTCTATCTCGACCGGGACATTTCCAGTTATGCATTTTTTTTAATGCTTGCGTCACTTCTTCAGCCGATATGCTGTCATCTGCCATTTCAGGAACATTTTTTAATCCGTGTGAGATCTTTAATCCATTGTTCTCTTCTATGAGTCACAGGTAATTCCCAAATGTTTGCCCAATAATTGGTCAAATCGTTGACATTACAATCTATTTGCTTCTTAACCATGCTTGTGCCAATGCTGCGGTAAAAATGTTTTTCTTGCGTGCTAAATAGTGCATTTTGTTTCTTCCTCATATGTGATTCTTTGTATCTCCGTATCCTATTCGCATATACAGCAAGCCGTTGCTTTTCTTTATCTAAATAGGTTCGTAGAGTCTCAATAAGATCGTTCTCATTTACCAAGCCTAGGTGAAGAACAATAATTTCATCAATTTTACCTTTGAGCTTGGTACTAGAACCATCTGGATTACACAGGAAGTTAGTCAAGATACCAATTCTCTTACGAAGGTCAGCTATCCTTTTCTCTAATCGTCGCTGCCATTGCGGAATACCCAGACTTTGCTGGCTTTTGTTCTGAGAGTTTTTAGTATCTTCTCGAACTATACCTAGATAGCACGCCACTCCTCTTGCAGCTGAATATGTCCAATGTTTAATTTGCTCGATATTATCGACTGATTCAACACGGAACTCCAGAACATTATTCATAGTTTTAACAGCACTTAATGATTTTTTATTATAAGGAATTCTTGGGATGCTTGGTCTCATATGGAATGGAATGCCTTCAAATTTCACGAATTCGGACATGAGCAGATCATCTAGGGCAATAGTTATATTTGTCTCATCATTTTCTCTTATTCGTTCAACTTCTTGTTCCATATCATTGATTTGCGTTGGCTCATTAACAACTACTTGCTCAGTTTCATTTTCTAGTCCAATGGTCTGCCTTACTTCATTTTTAATTTCCTCAAGTTCAAAACTTGTCAGTATCTTACTTGTTCGCAATATGCGCCTAATTTGATCTGCGAGGTTTTGAGACTTTAATGTAATCTGAGGATAGAGTTCATTCCAATACTGCTCAAAGTGTCTAGAATATCCCGTTTTTTCAGTGTCACATTTTGTGGCTAGGTAGTACGCTCGCATAACTGCAATATGCATGTCCTTAGTCCATTTCATGCGTTGTTGCGTACTCCTTGGCCTACCTTTTCTGACTGGAGCGGGAGGAGTTATTATTATTATTATTATTATTATTATTATTATTATTATGATAGTGGGGGGTTTGATTCCTGCACTGGGCAGTCGAAATTTATTTAGTGATGGACTCATTAAATAAACTCCTTAGACCCATCTTGGCTAGAAAAGGGTGGTAACCTGTAGATTACCCATCCCGATTAGCCATAGTAACAGGAAGTGGACGTAAATAATAACAAACAAACATATAATATCTATTATTTATTCACTGTAGGAATGGAGAGAAATGTACTCATCATTTCAAGGATGCTGAAATGAGAGAAAAAACAAACTCTTGTGATGTAGCTTCTTCCTAATATTCCAGTAAGATTTTTCTCAAAACATAAACTCCAAAATTTTCTTCAAATATCAAAATTGCTCACAACCTAGAAGACATTACAGAATAGAATATGTTGCCCAATCCTCTTTTTATTTATTTTTCTCATTGTAAACTTTAGAGTATTTGTCAATGTATGCTAAAGAAATATGTACCTATGTTTTGGCATGTGTGTGTTAAATAGAAGTTAGGGATCTATATAAATATAAAAAAAAATGACACCAAAATATAATAAATGAACCCACCTCATCTCTTCTTCAGAGATGTCAGCCATTTTTCCCTGAGAAAGACTGCATGTATTGACCAAGTCAAACATTTCCTGTAATTCCTCAAAACAACTGGTACATATCCGCTTTGGTAGAGCATCAGTTATTTGGACCTGAAAAAATAATTTAAAAAATCAGAAAGAAAATAAATTCATGATTTACCTGAAATCTTTTCCAGAAAAGGAAAAGAGTAGATTTTTAAAGTTTTGATTGATAGTGGCGAAATTCAGAAAAATAAAAGTTATCATTCATGCTTATACAAGACATAAAAAATGTTTCCTTGAAGAACTCTGCAACTTCTTACAGTGTAAATATTGAAGATTGAAATGCAAAGTGTGATGGCAGAACAATAATAAATATTGTGACTACAAGGAACTGAAATAGAGAAAAAAGTAATTATTTATTTATATTAATGTCCACTTTTTGCAACTAAGGCTAATTGAGATGGTTTATCTACAGGTTATCACCCTTTTCTAGGCAGGGTAGGACTAAGGATTTTATTTAATGAATTCCCTCACTAAATAAATTTCAGTTGTCGAGCAGGAATTGAACTCGCCACTCGAGGTTTACCATGTGAGATTAAGGCCAAAGCTTTAACTCACATGGCTAACCTGTAAAAAGTAATTAATCTTCCTAAAACATGAGATGCTAATCAGCCCAAAGCATGGTCAATTTTGCCAACATGAAAGATAATGTCATTATCTGACAAGACTTTTGATACATGTTGGAAATTTAAGCTGTTTCCATTGATTTTAAATTAATAATTGTTTAATGAAACTATAGAAAATAACATAATACTACAATTTAATAATAAACTATATTATCCTGATAGAAATTCCTTCCCCAAAAATAATTTAGAAATAATAACCCTGCAGAAGAGATGGTTTTGCAGCAGACAAACAAGACAGCTAGTCACCTGATATCTGTGAGAGCTTTCATAGGTGAAAACAACTCAGTCACACAGCGGCTCTGTAAACTAAGCAGATTTTCTAAGAGCTGGTATATGGCAAACTGATGATCTCAACTCAGTATCTATTCTTTATTTCTCCCATAATAAGAAGCACATGTAAAAAGGAATCGAAATACCAGCTGGGTATAAGTTGTTTAGTGGCTCAGTAACTCAGTGAAAATCAGATGAGAAGAAGTGTGGGTTTACTGAGACTAAATATTGGGCTGATGCTAAATTAATACAGGTTTTTAATATTCATTTAAAATACGCCTTATCTTCACTTTAAATATATTTATTTAATTGCACTTTTGCCAACATTCAACAAGCTTTCTCATCCCAGCAGAAAAACATTTGGATACAATAAACTCACAAAATGAATTTTCAATTTTATCCTGGTTTTGAAAAATTGTTTCCCTCAAAAAGTTGTTCAGATGTCTGAAAAAGTGGAAGTTTGTAGGAGAGGTGAGGTGAATATGTGGGTGTTGAACTTTGTAGCTCAACTCGTGCAGTAGCAGCATTGGTTGTGCAATGTGTGGCCTAGCATTATCATGGAGAAGGATTGACCCCTTCCGATTAACTTGTTGGGCAAAGATGTTGCAACTTCCGATTCATATTATCAATTTATTGACAGTACTTGTCAGGAGTCATAGTCTCTCCCTGATTGAGAAAGCTGTAGTGGATAACATCACCAGTGTACCACCAAACTGTGGCCATATTTTTTTTTGGGTGTAGGCCTTCTGTTGTTGTACAAGATTCATTTTTCATGGCACATCACAATGCGATAGAAAAATGGATCATTTTCGTGACGTGTCCAAAGCTTAGAACAGATTTCAAAGCATTTTTTTTTTGGTTGGTCGTTTATTAATTGGTTTGGCACCAACTTGGCCAATTTTTTTACCTTACCAATTGCCTCCAAGTGGCATACAACAGTGGATTCGTTCACACGAATCCCCCATTTCTATGGAGTTTTACCGCCATTTCTTGAGTGGTTTTGGTTGGGTCTTCTTCCACTACTGACCTCAGTTGGTCATCGTCAACAGAAAAATGGCAGCCACGACCAACCTTGTCTTCGAAGTCAAAATCTCCACTGTGAAACTTCTGGTACCAACGCTGCACAATGCATTCATTAATAATCCCCTGACCCCACACCCCATTAATATTACGAGCTGTTTTTGGAGCAGTAAGCCATAATTTAAATTTTTAAAAATAATTTTGACAAAAATTCCACTATGACATTTTAAACACACTGAACAACATGATTTTCCTGATTAAATTCATGGTGAAAGAGAGGGCGTTAGATATGGTTTATTATGGTACATAATAAATAAATATTAGGATTAGCTTTGTTTACAGAATGGGTATTAAGATAGTGCAATGGAGGAAACCTGTATTAATTTTGCATCAAACCAATTAAATGAATGGAAATTAAATGTGCAATAATCTTGGTTACATGTAATTTTTTGGTACGATTCATAATAAATAAGATATTTTATATATATATATTTCAATTTTCCTTCTGTCTAACTCCCCCCCCCCTTCTCACCATAGTCTGAATTCAGCCATTATCAGATAAACATTTATTTTTTAATGAAGCAGTTAAATATCGAGTATGGTATTGATAAAAAGGCAACATAGTATAGAATGTAAAACCTTAATGATGAAGTCACTCTGGACACACACGACCATGAAATGGTTAAATATTGATTGTGGTATTGATCAAATAAAAATCATGTTGTTAAGAACATAAAATCTTCAGACAAGACAAGACAGACAGACAGGCAGGCAGGCACGCACTCACACACACACACACACACACACACACACACACACAAATATATACAATTTTATAATATATATATATATATATATATATATATATATATATATATATATATATTATATAATAGGGGCATTTCTACATCTACTAAATTATCAAGTTAAAATGTGTGAAGAGGCCTCAATTTCTATAGAACTTGAAGGAAGAAGCTTACCTCAATTGGTAAACAAAGGTTAATTTTCTCAGCTATTTTCATTTTTCTCCCAAATTCACCAAATATTAAAATAAAATCATCACACGCAGAAGCACAAAGTCTGCAGAGACGCACACATATATCTAGAAACAAGAGATACATAACTAAAAAATACACAAGGAAAATAAGAAGAGAATGTGATATTGTTTCACAAAGGAAAGAATTTTATTAAACAAATAAAAATTAATTGGATTAGGGTTTGAATGGGTTTCCAAATTACAAAATTTAAGAAATATAAGCCTGTAAATAAATATATTTCAATTAGAAAAATATTTGAAAGAATACTGTGAGGATGGTTGCTCAAACAATGCTTAAATAAAATCCATGGTGAGTACACTCTCAGGCAAATGTTTCAACTTGTTAATAAAAACTCATTAGTATTTACTTTTTAATCTGTGTTTAACAGATGTTTAGCAGCAGATTATCTTTTTATCACAACTGAAGGATGAAATTGCTGTACCAAACAAATCAGTTATGGATTTACTAGCAATGTTTAAAAGTAAAAATCAGCACCTCATTTACAAGAGCTATTGTACATCTCTAACCGGTCACAAATCCAGTTACCCATCCTTTAAGTTTCGCATTTATAAATCAACTAGTATCAATTTAATAATGCAAGATCTCAAATTCCATAATACACCACAATGCTTTATCCTGATAAAATTGCATTATCCTAATAATTTAATTAAAAAATGAAAGTTTATCTTTTTTAAAAAATGTGAGAACTCATTTGGTTACAAGCATTCATTAGGGAGGAGGTGGAGTGACTGATGTTACCAAACCAGGAAACGTAGGACTATATCAAAGCCACAGTTCAGAAAGTTACCTCGATTTTCCACAAATTCAAAATAAAAATATTTCTCTTTTTTAAAAATGGTATAACTGGGCAATAACTACTTCAGTATAAAATGTAATATCAAGTATAGAAGAAAAATGATATATACCAAAAACTTATAGTCAAAGACAAGGAATCCTAAAAATCTGTATTTTACAGAAATCATTAACTTTGTTGAAGACATAACTATTAAGAATGAATCTGATCATAAATATGATTTTTATACTAAGGGTTCTTCCACGTATTTCCTAGTTACGGGAACATAAATTTGAATGACCCTCTACATACCAGGTGTGTAAATATGAGACTGGAATTCGCCAATAGATAGCCCAAGCTGTGAATATGGTTACAGTCAAACTGTATCTTGGGCCACTGACAAAGGTTTTCAACACACAACAGTAAAATAGTCGTTAATAGTATTTAAGATGTAGAGAATGGGTTCCATATGAACTGAATAAAAAACAGATATCAAACAATCAGGTACAAAAGATAGTAATTTCTCCATCAAATTGTGGAAGGTGAGGAAAAGTGAATACATTTTGAGAATTCTCTTAAAAAGACCATGGGTAACTCCAGGTTAACCGTCAACATTGATTTCAACATTCTGTGTTTGGTGGGATCAAAAAGATGTGACATTATGAGCTGCTAAAACCTCTGGGAAAACCATTCTATCAACTTTAATGATTGAACTATCAACAACAAATGATTGAATTGAATCAAGCATTGCATGGAAAACTACCAGAGTCTCAAAAAAGAAACCACAAAATGATTTAGTGACATGATGATGCACTAACACAAATAGCAAAACTGGTGAAGGAAGCAATTTAGCCATTCAGTTGGAATACTTTCACATGCGGCTACTCCCCAGACTAGGTTCCAGCCTAACTAGTATTTCTTCACAAATACTTGCTGAACACCACTTCTCTTCTTATGAAAATATATGGAAACGATTTGGTGACTGGTTTGTCCCAAAAGAACAACATTTTTTTTTCTTTTGCAAGGAATTAATATCATGTCAGAGAAAAGGGAAACAAGTATAGCTAGTGAAGGACAAATTTTATGAATTTCATAATTTTTATGATTTTCTTAAAATAAATGTGAATTTATACAAAAATTATGGTTTCATATTTACACACTTGGTAGATAATATTAAATGTTATATCTGCCCACACAATTTAATAAACATCCTTAACCCTTTCATTGCGCAAAGCCACTATAGTGGATTGAGCCAGACCATCCCCCGTGCGCAAAGCTACTATAGTGGCTGAGGGATGGCCGTGCCCCTCACGCGCGCAGAGCCACTATAGTGGCTTTGGTCGTCTCCATCTGATTTCGCTAAACCACTGTTGTGGCTCGGAAGGGAATCATCTGTTGGCAAATAGGGGAACTAGAAACTACCTGTAGGCTCACTAGATCGCATCAACAGTACGTTTTGCTGCATTTGTGTGGATCTGTAGGGTGTAAGGGAGGACTCAACTTCCACTACCTGTGCTGCAATTAAAGGGTTAACGATATAACAAAATTGTAAACTAGTAAAATGCTTCCAAGATTCAATAGTCAAAATGTGGTTCATATTTTAAAAAAGCTTAACCATCACTTTATGATGATCTTAATAGAGACTATGAAAAGAATTTTAATAGATGAAGTTTAGGAAATATGCCACTGCTTGTATATAATGAGGAAACATTCTAATACCATACAGTACCAGTAAATGTAAGTATAAACTTCTAAGTAAGTAAACCACTTATCTAGCAGTATATGAAATAAGTAAGGTTAATAATTCACTTAAAACATAGAAATTAAATACTGACCTGGGTTGACATCTGCAGATTCAACAGAAGAGTAAGACCTGTTTCCAAATTCACTGACTGGTGAAGAACTAATGGGCTCTAGAGCCATCGCAGTAGGCTGCTGATAATCTTTTGATGGAGACATTTCAACACACGGTACTGCTGTCCTTCTCAATATAGTGTTTGCATTTTTTAAAAACTGATCTGGTTTAAAGTGATCACTACATATAGTAGATTTTGGAGTAAGACTAAGTCTTTCTTCACGCCCAGTATTCATACGTTGACAATATAGGACCCACTGATGACACCTGCAATAAAACAAAATCCGTAAAACACTCCCCAAAATTAGAAAGTATTCTAAAAAGATAGGAATGATTTTTGCAAAGTCTTGAAATAATAACTTCATCTCTTTGTGTATATGTTATATTTTGTCCATTCCATTAGTGGATTATAGGTTTAATGTATCCAAGTTTCTTTTCAGTCAATAACCAGTGTCGATTTCATTCTTGAAGTATTTTTATTATTATAATACCAAAGAATGGACCACTTGTCTGAGGGCAGCCATTAGGTAAAGTAGGAGGAAAGAAGGATAACAAAAAAAAAATACATTATATTAAAACTTGTGGAGGGTAAATGAGAGAAATAAATTATTCTTACCTTATATCTTCTTGAGGAAATTCAAAAAATACTTTGTCTGGATTTGAAAGTTTTGTATTTTTGCAGCCTGGTACAGCACAGTAAACATTGAAAGGGTATTCTTCTGCAGTATCACCTGAAAATTTAATATATATTAGTTAAATATAAAATATAAGCACATACAGAAATATAAACAGGATATGCTCATTTTAAGCATTTAAACATGCTGGGTGGTTACAAGAAATCAAAGCCTAACAAGAAACATTCCTAAAAACATATGTGCACCTAGAGGTGCTACAGCCGATTGATGAGAAAGTTCCCCTGGGTGGAATAATCACTTTGAAGTTTTTGTTATTAGTTGACTCAGCATATAGAAGACAGAAGAAAATCACTGCACATCCTTGTGACTGCCTTCCATTATGCATTAAAGTGGAAAAGATAAACTTTTCTGTGGGACTTCCCTGGTGAGACTTATTCATTAGATACAGCAACAATGATTTAATTGTAGAATTCATTCTTTATTAAATAAATAAAAATAATTAAGTATTATGAATTTTATGCTGAGAAATGTTAAAAATGTATATCTGGACAGATGCTATAGAATAATTTGTGATCAGCATTTGATTTTGTATGGAGTACACACCAAATTGGTATGCCACATCTTTTAAGAAAATGTGTCATTACTATCTCACTCGTTATATTTAAAAGAGGATTCCTCGTGTGTGTTTCTATGCCTGTGGAGGAAGTGCTGATTTCATTGGGAACGGAGAAGAGAAGAAAGAGGAATACAAGGACATGCAGTTCATTTGAGCTTCTAAGCTGCAGATCTAACAAAGACAAAATGATAATTTCCATGGGTGAATTGGAGAAAAGCAGGAACAGTCTATGAGGTCTATTGGATGAGCAAGATCCTATTTTATTAGAAAAACACAAAAGTATGGGTATGCGTGCATATTCAAAAATGAATATGTAATAGGACACACACACAAATTTAAAATCTTTCATCATCTAGACCAATTGAAATAAAAATTCATATTGGTCCAAGGACATATAATTAAACTTCAGGTGAAGGCTTGTCTTACTATTGGAACCATGTTCATAGCATAGGTACCAATGTAAAGGAAGGGAATTCACTAAAAGAATTAGTTAAAAGTTAAGACAGCAAAAGAAAAACTACTTACCATAGGACAAAAAGTACTCCATCACTCGCTGGGTCTCTGTAATTCTCTTTCCCTTCAAGGCGATATCTTTTAGGTCAAGAGATATCCCAGCTTCTTCTTCCACCCTTTCCTTAAGATCCATAAACGTCTCATTTGACTTTATTTGTATGGAAACAGTTTCCCCGAGATAATTTTTTACAACTAGTTTCATTGTGAAAAATTTGAATCTCACAGAAAATTGGGTGTTTCAAAAAGAAAAAAACATCACATTAAATTTCACTAGGAAATAATTGTCTTAAACCTAAAAAGAAAAAGAAAATAGATATTATTACACAATCATATCTTATATCAACTACACACTCAATTTGGCACTGATTTTGGAAAATGTCTGTCATGGTTGAATCCAATAAATCAAAACATTAGTCATTGCAGATTATAAAAAGCCCATCACGAAGAAGGTATTTAATTAGCAGTTTTTCTGTTTCATCTCAAGTCCAGTTTAAATTTTAATTCCTGTTTCTATAGGCTTCTCACTAATGGAGAAATACAGAATAGATTGTGAGACAAGAAAAGCAATGTGGGACTCCAGGATGTAGGAAATCTGCTTATTTTATGCAGCCAGAATTTTTAAAATATAAGAAGTTTGAGGTTTTTCAACTTATATTTAAAGACTAATTTCCACATAGAATTTTTCTTTTTTTAATTCAAAGTCTCTACTTTAACAGTAAGACATTTTCACAAGTGAAAAGGACAAACAAGACAAGACAGAGGCCTATTGAGTACATAGAAAGATGATGGTGAGCAGAGAAGTGAGGTAATGAGTAAAACGTCATGTAAAATTACGAAATACCATTCCAAGGCTCAGCCCCTTTCTATTCTACAAAAAAAATCTAATGTGAAGACCAAATGACTTTCATGAACTCATATTAAATGAAATAAACAAAATGTTTGCACGTCATTTAAAAGTATTTCATTTGAAAGTGAATACCAATATATTCAATATCTGTGAATGCCAATATATTCATTAAGTGTTTTTAATATAGGCATATTATGACAAATAATGTTGTTTTTAGACTTACATGATAGTTCTAAGAATGATTCGGATTAGGGAAGTTATAAATCTCTGCCCCTACCCTCCTCATTTGTTATTTATTCTATTTAGAAAAAAATTAAAATATAAGAATATTTGGCTTAATCAATTTGTACAATGTATTATTTAAACTAAGTTATTTTGAATTTGCACAATATGTGATGCGGAAGTTGTGCGGAATTGAACTCTTTGGTTCTGGTAATATATTATCTCATTTCCAATATATTGTTGTTATTGAAACAAATATGTACTATCATAACAATTAAACATTAATGGCAATGTCATTATGACAAAAGACAATATGCATTTAAACTAAATATGATTTAAGGTGGGGGGGGGGGGTTGCTATAATCTAGTTCCCTCACCTCACTTTTACAATATAAATTAAATTACTTTTAGGGCACCACTGTTATTTATTTAAACCAGCTATATAATTTACTAGAAAATTCAAACTTACTAATATTTTGAATGATTAATTTAAGTAAAACAATGTTGATAAGAATCAAGCGGGAGTGGATGTTATCGTGAGGCTAACAGAGTTAATTGTGTTTTCACTTATTTCTTGTGAAATGTTGTATTTGATTTACTCACATTTACTATTATATATATATAAAATGTTATGTATATAACTAAGCTCGGATTGGTTTTTGGCAGGAAATATGTACATTATAGACAATATTATATATAATAAATAATATCCATGACTATGATTTGAACTATTCACGGTGTGTCAAACAGTGGAGAGGGATTGATTAGTGACTTACTTTCATTTATTCTTCAAAAATGAAATTTCTATTCCCCTGCCTGACCCTCACGGGAAAACAATGCACCCAGAAAGGAAGTGTATTTGTAAACATTGAAGTCTTCCTGTAAAGACCACTAGCAGAATGTTAGGTAAAACCAAAACCCCGTAATTATATTGACAGCTATACAGCAAAACAAGTACTAGCAAGTTCTAGTAACTTAAACCTAGTACAGTCTCTAAAAATAAAAATAAAGAAAAATGCTTAAGTACTCTAAAAAAAAAAATCCCAAACAGTTGTTTTATTGTTGTTACCAGTTATAGGAGAGAGAGGAGAATAGATTAATCTATGCTGATCTAGTGGCTGTGGGGAATAGGTGGATCTCTTCAGAAGCTAGGAGCTTTGCACAACCAGTCTCAATACCTTCTTTATCTAAATAAACAAGGCCAATGGATGATTCATTTTCTTGGATGATGGATGAGTCATCTTTTTCTATTAATGATTTAAGTAATTAAAATGAACTGACTCATTGTCAGTTTCACTTTACACAATATGACAAATCTTAAGTAAAATAGAATCAACATAATTCTATCCATGTGGCCTTATAATATAAAAATAATCTGTTGTAGGTGCACCACATGACTTCCTTGTACTTCTATTAAATAAAATGAAATGTTTGGTTTCACTTCAAGTGATATACTATATCTTCGTTCCAATGCATTGGATCAGAAAATATCATGGAACATGATTCATAGAACTTTTTGTGGTAAATGAAAAAGGCCCTATAAAATTTTTCTGTAGCTCTAGTATGCACAGAGAAATTTACAATTTTTATTTTTACCCTCCTCCAAATGGCACAATTTCAGTCAAAAGGGGAGGACTCCCAAATAAGAAACTGCAATATTGTAGGGCTAACTATTTTTGACTTATGTGACATATTTATGCAATTAGCACCAAAACTAATCAAAAAGTCCGCCACGCAGGGGCTGCATAAACTAAGCAGATTTCCCACGGGAAGGTTTACAACAGATAAATCTACATACTGGTAACACAACCGTGAATGCTAAGACAATTAATAAAATATACCTGAATATAACATATTAATTTTATTGAAAGCTATTTACTATAGCTAGTGGAGTAATTTGAAATGAATCAGAATAATTTCTATCTCAGTCCCTCAGATTTTAGTAATCCAAGAACAAAGAAGGGGAGGGGGGGTCAACAGAATGTATTTGTTTGTATCGTATAATAAAGCTTTGTTGAAAACAATATTTGGTGTTTAACCTTGTAATGAAGTGGTTCATGATATAACAGCTTATTATTAATATGACACTAGTAGGAGCGGGAGTTTACTGAAATCATAAAATCCAAATATCTCGGTTAATAATCATTATACGGAAAATATGTATAGAACAATATTTATAGTAAATTTAATTTTCATTAAGATTGTTTTATACAACTTTTCGATCGACGTATAGTAACAGAGATATTTTTAATTTTCGAAATTCCTCCCCTCTAAACCCCTTCTCCCCCTGGTCCGATTTCAGCCATTAGCGAACTTGATCTTTCTTTTTACATAAAACGACTAAATATTCAGTTCGGCAACGATTAAATAATAATTGTGACCGCTAGAGCAGTAACAGACAAATAAATATATACACACATATATATATATATATATATATATATATATATATATATATATATATATATATATACACACACAGTTTTGAATGGAACTCATTTTCGTCATCTCCTAGGAAGGATTGATGGACATTTGAAAAAAACTTTTATGAGTACAACCTCAATAGCTGACTTCCCTTCAGGGAAATCTGCTAAATAGGCTCATGGAGAAATGTCTCTTCCAATATCATGAATAATTTTTGCCAATGTTGAACTGCCTACACTGTAGTCCTTGAATCAGGGATCCTGGTTTATAGGAATGATAGAGGCACCCTTGGGTAGTGGCTGTATCTGTGGCACAACGATTATATTTTGCATCAGACTAGTGCAGAAGGTAATGGGAATCCACATTTTAATTTTTCCCCTTGTTAGCACCATGGAAAATTAGAAGAGGTAAAAGAGCAGCTGAAAATGTATAGTATAGACATATTAGGTACATATGAGGCTCGATGGCATGAGAAGGGGGAACTCAGGTCAGATGAATTCAAAGTGATATACGGCAGATGCGAGTTAAGTATGAATGATGTTGGCTTCAATTCTTGACTTGGTAAAGTTTAAGGAAAACTCTTAAAAGTCTACCAGGTAAGCAATCGGTAGCTGATGGTTAAGGTTAGTAGTAAACCTATCGATTTATTTGTAATACATTTATTTGTAATAAGTTTATTTACCCACATCAGAATACTTGGATGAAGAAGTCAAACTCATATATGATCAAATAGAAGAATTATTAAATATGACCTCATCAAAAGACAATGTTGCGATTATGCGAGATGATTCTGTTACTATTAAAGCATTGTGTGATTGGTCAATGGCTAAAAGGCTAGAATGTGTTGAAAAATAATTTTTTAGATTTCTGCCGACATCTAGAATCTTCTGAATTTTACATTGCTCACATTCTTCTCGTGTAATCAATGAATAATAGGGACAATTTACGAGTGCCCCTGATAAAGTTTTTCACATTTACTGAGAGCAAAACCTAGATTGATTTGGTTGTGCAAGTTTCTAATCATTATAAAGCTTGTTCATCCTTTATTAAATTTAAAACTAAGAACAAAGTTTTTTTTCTCTCTCTCTCTCCTCATAGTAACCCTATGAGGAGTTAATTATTTGAATACATGTTCTATTGCCACATGGCATATTACATTTATGATTGTATTTAAATACATTTTTATTTTACAATATATAAACGTTAATCAACCATCTAATCAAATAAAATATAAAAAAAAATAATAATAATATTAAAATAAAATTAATAAATGAAATGGAAAAAAAAATTAAATATTAAAAAAAACAACAGGTCAGTTAAAGTTGAACTTAACCGAAGTTTAATTTACGAATCCATGTAAGGTAAATATATTGAATTATAATTCCCATTCCTCACAATCAACTTTACTTTCTAATGTATTTTTGCTACATCCATATCTATACTTTTGATAAATTTTATAAGTTCTTTATTATATTTATTAAATAATATATGAGGTAGTTCTGGCCAAGTACCCCCCATTTAAAATTATGTTCATTATTAAATTTGATCTATTTTGATTAAATTTTGAGCAGTCATAAAGTATAAGTAAAAACGTTTGTATTATCAGTGAGTCGCAAGTACATCATTGTCTTGAATTTTAAATTGTGTTAAATAATGTCCTGTCTGTCCATGTTCCGTTAGAAACAAACAAAAAGAACAAGGCTTAACAATCAATTAAAAATTGTGTTATATATTTAGAGTGATATTTAGATTGGCAACAAAGTAATTTATTATATATAATTAATAAATTGATAGATTTTATAAAACGTATCCATGGAATTATAACTAACTTTATAACGAATATATTACATAAGTATAAATGCTATCCAATAATATGTAAAAAAATTAATTGACATAATATTAGTAATTCTTTGATATAAAACAGAAATATTTGAAGTATCCAATAACAATTAATGGAAATAAATACATTTAATTTCATGACCAAGGGTATTAATTTTTTATTTTATTTTTTTAAATTAGGGAACTTCATGTCTGAAGGATGCTCTAATACACAAAATAAAAAATGTTCAAATACAACGTATTTGTTGCAACAATTGATAAAAACAAAAAATACTTTATGAGTTATAATGTCTCTTAAAAATGGAAAAAATTTCTCAACATTTATAAAGCATGTCGCCTTTGAGTATCCCATGATTAATAACAAAGCATGTCAAACAAATTAAAACTGGATGCTATATATTTAGTTTTCTAACAATATGAATTGAGTTAATACAACTTTTGAACTGATAAGGTGTTAGATTCCTTGAAATTTGAGAAAATTTACACATATTTTGATCTATACAAAAATATTTGTATTAATTAATTAGAATTGAATTAATATAACTATACTAATAAGATGCAAACCAAAAACATTTTTAAGATGTCGTATTATTTTTATTTCAGGGGGTAAAAATTAATTAGGACGGAGGTGAGGAGACACAAGTCAAATCACAGCTCTAAATAACAATGCAGTTGAGCCCAGCACCTCTAATAGCACATTGAACTATAAAGCATAATTTTGCCAAGAATTACAACTACTAAGCATTCTCCTAGAATTTTAAAAATGCCAAAACATTTCAAGTTTAAAGTCGAAATAAAATAAATGTGGAACAAATCAAGAATAAAAATACTAAGGGAAATACCTTTAAAATAATTTTGTCGACAAATATTGAGCCCTAGAGACAGATGAAAAGTCTTATCATATATAGATAATTATACTTAAAAAGGGAATTTACATACTAGTTAAATTCATATTGATAATAGCTAATGTCCTCAGGTAACTAACATTAGAAATGTTACACTTTTTGGTGAATAACCCAAGTGCCCTATGTAAACATTTGGAGGGAAAATAATGTGTTATTTAATTATAGGTTACACATATATTTTTTGACTCACTTTAAAAGCATTAATTCACATTGCTCATTACACTATCTGAGGCCAATGAAAACATGTATACTGAAAAATATAGAAGAAATCACGTTAGCACCCAACCTTACCTTAGCAATCAACACTACACAATCATTTGTCAAAAATAAAATTTACTAAGCCAAAGAAAACTAACAATGTACCAGTTTTATTAAAATGAGAAATATAATGTTAAAGATAAACATTATAATTCTCATTTTAATAAAGGAAAGAAGTAATTAATAAAGTAATGGAATGAAAATGCCACATTTAGAAATGTTACACTTTTTGGTGAATAACCCAAGTGTCCCATGTAAACATTTGGAGGGAAAATAATGTTACTTAATTATAGGTTACACATATATTTTTTGACTCACTTTAAATAGCATTAATTCTCATTGCTCATTACACTATCTGAGGCCAATGAAAACATGTATACTGAAAAATATAGAAGAAATCACCTTAACAATCAACACTACACAATCATTTGTCAAAAATAAAATTTACTAAGCCAAAGAAAACTAACAAAGTGCCAGTTTTATTAAAATTAGAATTATAATGTTAAAGATAAACATTATAATAAAGAAAAGAAGTAATTAATAAAGTAATGGAATGGAAATGCCACATTGTTTTCCCAGATGAGGAATTTCAAAAGTAATAGAAGAAAGGTAAATAAAGAAAGAAAGAAAAGATTTAGAATAACCCACTTTATTAGCATCAAATAAAACTAAAAACTTACGAGTAAACATTACCATAACAAATTCACAACTTGCACTCATATCTTTCTTTTTTGAAAACAAAATGAAAAACAAACACAAAATAACACTGATATTGCAACATGTTAACAAGTTCAATACGAACTGTTATCCATTACTCATCCAAGCGTTCGTCTGAATAGTCTAGAACAAACAAAGAGGTTCACAATGTGAGTCGGATACTAAACAATAAACAGGCGCGTAGATAAAAGCCGGGCTCACACATAATATAGTCTTATAGTAATTCTTGTGTTCCATGTCACAAACAAACAAAGGCTAGAGGCTAAAGGAAGCCTTTTATTGGGCTGCATCTAGGTGATTGGGCAGAAGAGGGAACCAATGCTCCAGCCCTAAATACCCGCCAGAAAAACCGAATTCCCACAACCGGACCAACACAAAACACATCGAATTAATTTGAAAAACCCCAATCGCTAACGTTTAACTTGAATCACTGCCACTGCTATCCGAATTCACCAACACCACATGCCTCAGAATCGAAGCCTCCTAATGAAATCTTGATTTTTATTTGAGAATCAAGTAATCACAAAGTTATTACAAACAACAAATATGTACATACCACTTCAATCTAAGAGCGAAAAGCGGCAAACGCACACAAAGACATTAGCCATTCGTTTCTTCTAAATACTAAAAGCGAAAACTTTCCTAAAATGCCTAGGTTCAATGTTAACTTGAAATCAGTGTAGGTAATCAATGGGGACCCACGTTGCAATAAATAATATTTACAAACCCGAATAGACGGTTCTAGAGTGTTAGAAATATTAAAATTAATAATATTCCTTATGTGTCAATCATATTTATTTGCAAATGTATGAGGAAATAATTTCTAAACATAAATATATCGAGAGAAATGGGGGTTCCGCTAAGCGCCCTCTAGCGTTCCCGAGTTAAAACATTTATCGCGTATTTTGGTATTTATGTTAACCAACGTCTACTGATATACTCATGATAGTGTTCAAATACTCGATAAACGGACCTTAACGTGTAAATACAGTGACCTTGATACCAAGAACAGTATTTTTTAAGCCACTGAAAAAGATCAATAGGTCTCAAAAAAGCTCTTTATTATTTTAGTTAGGTAATTAGTTTAAGTTTATATTTTCATCAAAGATTATTATATTGATTTAGGAGAATATTTTTAAACTAAGCATTGTAAATTCCCTATTGGGAAAAGTTTAAAACAATAAAGAACTTTGTTAAGACCTGTTGATCTTTTTTAGTGCCTTAAAATATTGTTATTGGTCATGACGTTGCCGTATTTAAATTTTAAGGCACTAAAAAAAATCACCAGGTTTCAACAAAGCTCTTTCTTATTTTAGTGCAAGCTTTTCGATACTGGCAATACAATGCTAAGTTTAAAATTATTCTCCTAAGTCAATATAATAACTAATTTGTTGTATTGTTAGCCGTTAGATATCGCAAGCTAGTAGAGGATTGTTGGGTATCGGCTAAAGAATGGTTTCTTAATTCTATTTATAGATTATTTTATTGGACGTGCTTACAAGTTTCGGACACCATTGGTTCCCTTCTTCAGAGTTAAATAATGAACAGAAAAACAAGAAGTGAACTGATTTGTGAACAATAATGGGAAATAACATAAAAAAGCTTTTTATGTTATTTTCCATTACTTATTTTTAGGATTATCAGCCTTAACCAATGTTGATAATTTGATACTAATCATTGTTACTTTGTTCCAAATAACTGCATTGGTTAAGGCTGATAATCCTAAGTTTATATTTTCATCAAAGATTATTATATTGACTTAGGAGAATAATTTTAAACTTAGCATTGTAAATTCCCTGTTGGGAGAAGCTTGCACTAAAACAACAAAGAGCGTTTTTGAGACTTGATGATCTTTTTTAGTGCCTTAAAATACTGTTATTGGCCTCGACGTCGTCGTATTTAAATTTTAAGGCACTAAAAAAAATCACCAGGTTTCAACAAAGCTCTTTCTTATTTTAGTGCAAGCTTTTCGATACTGGCAATACAATGCTAAGTTTAAAATTATTCTCCTAAGTCAATATAATAACTAATTTGTTGTATTGTTAGCCGTTAGATATCGCAAGCTAGTAGAGGATTGTTGGGTATCGGCTAAAGAATGGTTTCTTAATTCTACTTATAGAGTATTTTATTGGACGTGCTTACAAGTTTCGGACACCATTGGTTCCCTTCTTCAGAGTTAAATAATGAACAGAAAAACAAGAAATGAACTGATTTGTGAACAATAATGGGAAATAACATAAAAAAGCTTTTTATGTTATTTTCCATTACTTATTTTTAGGATTATCAGCCTTAACCAATGTTGATAATTTGATACTAATCATTGTTACTTTGTTCCAAATAACTGCATTGGTTAAGGCTGATAATCCTAAGTTTAAATTTTCATCAAAGATTATTATATTGACTTAGGAGAATAATTTTAAACTTAGCATTGTAAATTCCCTGTTGGGAGAAGCTTGCACTAAAACAACAAAGAGCGTTTTTGAGACTTGATGATCTTTTTTAGTGCCTTAAAATACTGTTATTGGCCTCGACGTCGTCGTATTTACATTTTCCATCCATTTCAAAGGACTTATGATTGTCAGCCTTAACCAATGTTGATAATTTGATACTAATCATTGTTACTTTGTTAAGGGCACTCAAGCAATTAGTGATGAGAATAATAATGTTTATCTTTAACATTATAATTCTCGTTTTAATAAAACTGGCACATTGTTAGTTTTCTTTGGCTTAGTGAATTTTATTTTTGACAAATGATTGGGTAGGGTTGGGTGCTAAGGTGATTTCTTCTATATTTTTCAGTATACATGTTTTCATTGGCCTCAGATAGTGTAATGAGCAATGAGAATTAATGCTATTTAAAGTGAGTAAAAAATATATGTGTAACCTATAATTAAATAACTGAAAATAATAGTATTAGTAAGAGTGGCCGTTAAATAATAAGGTACCCACGTGGCTTCAGCATTGTTTATTTTAGCCTTCTATTTCGACTTCATCATATCATCAGCATTCAGGAGCATTTCTAGCCATAATGAAATTCCATATTTTATACTGGAGTTGACGGGAAATATCATTACAAGATACCAACCCAGAGGATAGTAGGCCTCTTATGAAGTGGTATGGGCTCTAAATGATATTATTTTCCTCTCCGGTGAAGTTTACAATGTTTGATGCTTGACTGCTGTCTAATTATATTGAATTTAATTATGGGCTATAAATGCTTCTGGATAAAGTACGCAATGTTTAGGGCAGGCAAACCTTTACTTATTCTCATCTCACATTACCGATAAGTCAATATATTACTATGGGAAAACATTATATAACAAATATTATTGCACATACCATTTCCTGAATGTTGTCCTATTCCTGTTTTCTTTAACTTGTATACTCAGGGATATATTTTTATTTTTTAATTTCTTTCTTGCATCCAACAAACCCCATCTACCTACTCACATTAATAATAAACCAATATTTCACGAGTTTCATTGCTTTAATTGATGTATGGTTATCATCTATCATAGCCGGTTGTGTTTTTACCAATAACGTTTTTTTTTTTTGAAGTTGTCCGTGAGTGAAACTTTAATTGCCGAATTAACTCCTGGGGCATATATCAGCACGAAAACGGTAAGGGATCTGTTAAATTCTAAAGGTCTTTATGGTAGGGTCCCAATAAAAGTTTCAATTTTTCTCCATGGTGGCAATAATGAGTAAGATTCAATCACCATAATCGAATAATCCATTTAATGTTGTTAACATCAGGAGTTGTCCATCCACCAAATACATTCAGTCATTGATAACCGCAATTGGCAACTATTAATTACAGAGTATTCCTTGGATATTTCTCATTTAATCAGTACCAAATCTGCCGCAACTAATTTCCTTATACCAAAAGCCACATTGTTTTAAATTTGTTTTATCTTTTTAGATAACTAAAAAAAATTAGCTGCTTTTATTAACACTCAGATCTCAAGAGTATTAGCAGCAACAGCTGAACAAATCCATTAACAAGCTTCAGCTCTGTTTTAGCAGATTTCTCTTAAGGGAAATCAGCTGTTTAGAAATTTGTACACATTTTTATAAATTTGTACATCAATCCTACCTAGGAGATGATGAAAATGGTGGAGATTTATTGGCTTATTGTTAATATTGCACAAGCTGGCATGAAAAAATACAAGTAACATTTAAAATTTAGTTACTAAAGAAATGTATAGAACAACAACTGTAAACGGTAAGGAATCTGTTAAATTCTATAGGTCTTTACGGCAAGGTCCCAAGAAAAAAAAAAAAAACTATATTAGTGAGACCAATCGCAAAAAAAAAAATCTTTTGCTAGATAATACATTAACAAGCACATCTGATTTGTAGAAATGTGCTATTATCTGATGAGACTAAGTTTAATTTGTTTCAATCTGATGAATGAAAAACCATTTGGAGAAATCAGGCACTTAAAAAGCGAAATCTTATGGTTACTGTGATACATGGAAGTGGTAATGTAATGGTTTAGGAATACGTAGCCTTTAACGTAGATAGAAATTTTGTACCTATTGAAGGGATTTTATATGCAGAAGGTTATGTGAGGATTTTGCGGGACAACCTCTTAGCAAGTGCAAATAAATTGGGAAATCAAAATCAGTTTATATTCCAGTAGGACTATGAACCAAAACCAATGAAACTAAAGAATACAGTCAGTAAAACTAAACAATGTTTAATATTTAATGTTCGTCAACAACTGCACACCCCTCAACAGTCACCAGACTTTAATATAATTGAGAATTTATTTTACAAAGCAAGCAGTTTTTCCCTTGCATTATACATGTATTAATTCTGTTATACGATTTTTTTATTTCCCAAATTCATAATTTAATTTTAAAAAACTTGGTATGCAAATACTTTTTTCAGGAATTTTGTTAGATTTAAGTTTTATTTTACAAAGCAAGAAGAAATTTCACCCTTGAATTATATATGTATTAAATTCAGTTTTAAATATACTTGTTATTTATTATATTATACGATTTTTTTATTGCCCAAATTCATAATTTAATAAAAAAAAAAGTTGGTGTGCAAATACTTTTTTCCTCCACTGTATGTTCGGAGTGCTAACCAACAAGTTTCTAATTTTTATACATTCAATTAAAAATTACCACAACTGCCTGATTTTTGTTGTTGAATTGATATTCAGTATTAATATAATAACAAGCCTTTTCTCCATTTCCAATATATTCTTATAACTACAATATTTCAATAGTGTTTATGTGTGAAATACAATATATTATCAGTTTCGTGTAAGGGAGATGATTTACAACTTTTGAATAAAAAATATAAATTTATTTTTATCTAAATGTTTAGGATACTTTTAAATTGAATTATATATACATTATTATAATAATTTAGATGGAAGTTTTTTTTCTACTGTTATTTGGATGTATTAAGTGATGTCATTGAAGGTAGCAAATGCCCAGTATTGGAGAGATATTTCTAACTGTTATCAATGGGAAGTGTTGCTCGTTGCCGACGGCTTCAAAGTAAACAGAGATAACTATATATCGATAAATGGTTTAGTTTAAGCCTTTAGTTAGAAACCTTCTTATGTCTTGGTGAAATGGCTCTTAATGTTGATAATGGCGGTAAAGAAGAATTAAAGACTCAGTTTATGACAAGAGAAGGCACCTACAGGCTGATGACTTTATCAGAATACTCCCGCCCCAACCGTGTTGGGTATACTAATATTCAAGGGAGCACTTCTGTCAGGGTGTCTTTTGTCACCTTGCCCGACCCAAATGGGAATGGAGACAGGATTTGTTTTAATATAGGACGTGAGCTTTATGTTTTTATTTATAAAGGAGTTAAAAAGGTAAGCGAAAGACAGCCATCTCTTAGACCATACCTACTTATTCCCTTTCACTTTTTTTTATAGTGTTTTCCCCCCCAAAGCTATCTTGTTTTGCATTTATTTCTATTGCTTTTTTACTGGCTCACAATTGAAACATACACATTTTAATGCTTATCCGCCAAGTTAAGCAATTTCACTCACCAATCATTGTTTTCATGCTGATGCCAGTATATTTCCCGTCGCTTTTGATGAATATAAATCAATTCATCACCACTTTACACGCGTTTAACGTAATCAGTATGTTTAAGTCATTGGGAATAAGTCTAATTATATGAAGTTTAAGTCATTTTTTTGTGAGAGGTATTTCTGAAGCCTTATCTTAAAGATATTTGACTGTTTATTTTAACGTTTGAATAACTCTGACTTATGGATTGAATGGAGCTGTTATTTTCTATTAAAAGTAAAGAGTATTCACTATGACAATGATTTATAAAAATTGTGGGAAGGGATACCGTTGGCATCATTCACTCCTCCAATTAGGAAATTTTCACATCCATTTCTATGTAAATTTGTCGAGAAAAAACGCTCTTTCCCATCTCAAAATCGCATGAGCCCCATCATCTCAGGTTTTGGCTATATCTGCTTTAACGTTAGTTATCATTATGTTTAGGCGAGTATTTTTCGATTGGAATTGAGCCTTTTAGTTTTTATTTGAGACAGAGATGAATACAAATGATTCTGTATTTAAGAGATTTACATCATTTTTATTAAGGCCCTTGTTATAAATGAACAAACGGAGATAGGCAGGAGGATTATTTGAGCGTATTAATTACAGACTATTCCTTGGATGTTTCTCATTTCATCAATACCAAATCTGCCACAACTAATTTGTAACTAAAACTAAAAGCCACATTGTTTTATCCGTTTAGATCTTTACAATCACATAAATTTCTAAAAGCCTAATAAATTTGACTAATAAAAATAGGAAAAATAAATGACAAATACCTTTTCAGTTGAATATTATGAAAGAACAAGAATATACTGAGAGGAAGAAATTTATTGGGGATTTTTGTGCATTAAGGACTAGGCTGGATATCAAATGGGTGAAAATTGGTTATGTTACAATATGATCTCCAGTAGCTGTGGCTAATTCCTAATTATAGTAGTCCATCTTCTAAGTGTTAAGCTAATTTGATTATAAATTGATTGCATTGGAAATATGCATTGCCAAGGGAAATTTCCAATTTTTTTCCATGATGGTAATAATGAGTAAGATTCAATCACCATAATTGAATAATCCACTTAACATTATTAACATCAGGAGTTGACCCTCCACCAAATACATTCAGTCATTGATAACCACAATTCGCAACTATTAATTACAGAGTATTCCTTGGTTGTTTCTCATTTAATCAGTACCAAATCTCCTATAACTAATTAGCTTATACTAAAAGCCACATTGTTTTAAATTTGTTTTATCTTTTTAGAAAACTAAAAAAAAATTAGCTGCTTCTATTAACACTCTGATCCCAAGAGTATTAGTAGCAACAGCTGTATATATCCATTAGCTAGCTTCAGCCCTCTTTTAGCAGATTTCTCTTAAGGGAAATCAGCTGTTTAGAAATTTGTACACATTTTTATAAATGTACATCAATCCTACCTAGGAGATGATGAAAATGATGGAGATTTATTGGCTTATTGTTAATATTGCACAAGCTGGCATGAAAAAATACAAATAACTCATTTAAAACTTTATTTACTAAAGAAATGTATAGAACAACAATTGTAAAGCATTACATTGCTAAGACTAGTAATATAAAATTTTTGGTCTCACTCATATTAATAGAGATACTTATTTTTTTTTAATTTTATTGAACCTTCTGTAATCCCAAACTCCTCTTACTCTCATTACAGGGATTAACAAACTTGATCTTTGTTTTATATCTAATTCTTAAATGAGTTTGGTAATGATTAAGTATTCTATCCATTAGAGTCTTAACACACAAACACAACTTTGTTTTTTAAAAAATGTTCTAATGGTCATAATTATTGTTTAGATTGTTACCACAGTTCATATTTGAAAGTTACATGTTGAAAAATAAAGATAAGTTTTGTTAATGACTGAGATAGGACCAGGAAGAATTGGGCTCTAGGCAGGGAGTCAAATAATAAAGTCGTAATATCTTTCATTATAAATTCGATCAAAAAATATTATATAATCAATTTTGTTGCCATTTTAATATTGTTCTACACATTTTTTCTTAATCAAAATTGCAAGAGTTATTTGTGATTTTCAGTTTTGAGCTTTGCGCAAATCACCACTCCTACTCATCTCATACATTTTGATCTGACTGAGGTTTAATTTTGTTTTTAAAATGATATGACAATCATTAAAAAAAAATTACCTGCATATTAGTTCTATATGGGTGCGCTAGAAACCCTTCATCTTCAGCTCTGCGCTTGGTTCTTTTATTTTTATTATGCCTTAATTTTTTTAAAACATTGATTTTTAGTGTTTGTTTATTTTCTTTTAACAGACGTTTTGCTATATTTGCTACTAGTAAATTAATTTTAATTTTTACATTTGCTCTAATTTTTTTTTAACAGAATTTAATTTTCATATTAATTTTTTTATGGCATTATCAAAATTCAATTTGATGTCATGTGATTTATAAGAATGCTGTGTGTCTAACAATTTAAATCAGTTGAGGAACATCTCTGGAGGAATTTTTCTTCTTCTCCGAGTAATACCCATTTATTTTTTGACGATTGGTTACAAACTATTCAAAGCATATCATATTTTTCCAAAAACTGTTCGCACATATGCATTTTACAAAATTTGAAATAAAAATAAATTCATTTGAATAGAATTTGGTAGACAGGTGGCCGATAAGGGACACAAGTACTTTTCCCTAATATTCCCTGAAATGTTAAATTCAACTGCACCAATTATTAGGATTGTAAAAGATATGATTACATTTAATACTAAATTATTTGTGTACTTCAAAATGAAAACAAAAATTCCTAAATTGGTTCAGGTTTAATAATTGCTAAACTTAAGAGTTTCCCCCCATCCACCCTTATTTGTTCCAGTAGAGGTGTTAGGACACTTCATTAATATTGGTATTAATGATTGATGTTTTCCAATATAATCGTGTTTATAGCCACACAGATATAGATCTTTACAATCGCATAAATTTCTAAAAGCCTAATAAATTTGACTAATAAAAATAAGCTAAGTTAAAAAATAAATGACCACAGAAATTACAAAGACCTTTTCAATTAAATATTATGAAAAAAAAACAAGAATATACTGAGAGAGATGATATTTCCACTTTCGATCCAGTTTTATTATATAAAACACCTCTGTATATATAAATTAATTTTTACAATATTTATACTTGCGAAGTTTTGATTATTTTGGTTTTTACATATATTTTTTTTTTTAAATTGTCATATTGTTATGTCACTCTTCTGATGGAAGAATGATGTAACAGCAACATTTTTAATAAAATTAAAAACCGTTATAATTGTCAGAAAAACTTGATTAATCAAAAAAATAAAGTCTTATTTTACCTCTTGGGTAAAAATTCAAAATGTTTTAGACATTTCCATGTTCTACTATATTAAGTTCAATTCAATTTTTCGCTGCTTCAGTAAAATTACAGAATTATTCTATTTGTTAATTGACTTAAAATAAGAGTGAACTTATGTGCAGTTTTTATTTTGCTGTGACTGACGACCCTGGGGCAGTGTTGGGCATTAATCAATTAATTTTTTTAGTTAACAAACTTTATAGCTAACAATTTAACCCTTTGACTGGTCTTGAATGTGCAGGAGAGGGGGGAGCCTCTGTGCGGCTCAAGGTAAGAGAGGCAGCAGTTCCCAAATGCTAACCAATCTCCATCCTACCCAGATGATATCGTCCCCACCTCCCTAAGTATTCTCAGGAGTTGCTCCTCCGTCCAAAAACGAAGTTTATCATCAGGCATGGTAGTAAACATATAAACCGCACTAAAAACACTGACCGCACTCAGAAACTGTAAGCATTAACAAGACAAGGGGAGGGAAGTCAAAAAAAAACACTTAGCCTATATTCATATTATCCAAGTACATCTTATTTTTTTTCAGTAATATATTTACGAACATTGCAGCACTTAATAAGTAAAAAAAATGATAAATATCCGAAAGAAAATTAAATAAATGTTCATAAATCTATTTAAAAATAATTCAGCAATTGTTCAGATTCATATCATCATTCAACATGCCTCTAGCAGGGAGTAGATCAAGCTATTAGTGCGTGAATATGCTCATAGATGTTGCTACTGTATTCTACTCTCGCTATGGGTTAACAAAACTGGAAGAATCAGCAATAGACGGAAGAAGTGCAGCTTGTGTTAGCATGTTCAGAGCATTGGAAGGGGGGTTGGCCGACCCCTAATTAACACGACTGGAGCATTTCAGGACCCTCTTATCAAAGCCATTTAAACACAACCAAAACAGTCAAAGGGTTAAATCCCATGAAATTAATTCACAATTAGTAACAAAGAAATCAATCATCATTCATTCAAAAATAATTATTTTTTTTTAAGGTTTAATGATAGTTCTTTAGAAAGGGAATAATTTAATTTAATGACAAAAATTGTATAAAGAACTAAGAGTTAATATTTTAATCATAGTTCAGGATTAAGGACTAAGGATTATTTTTCGGCTTAACTTATAATTTCATTTACCATTTGGGGATAGCTATTGTGTGGAATTTTTAATTTTTATTTTTAGCAATTGGTGTCTTTTAGTCAACTTATCAATGATGCACTTTGATAAAAATAATAGTCTTGGATTAAATGTATGTACTCTTGAGAGATTATTTGATTGATTATGATTTATCATGGTTACTGAAAATGTAAGTTTTTAAACTGGGTCAGAAAGAGCTAATATTTTAATATGGGCACAGGTTGAAGAAAAAAATGAAAATATTGTGTATTAAAAAATATTATTTTTTAATAACTTTCTAGGACTCTCCCCTTCCAAAGTTATACAAGGCTTCTAATTTTATTATATTTGCTTTTACATCTTGAATTGAATAGTTTTTGGTGACATTTCAATGTGAATTAATAGTCATTCTCTTTGTAAACTTGTTAAGATAGCTTAGATTCTGTTAATCAAACTTTTTTCTTCAGTAGTATTATACCAGGTTATTAACTTATTTTGTTATTACATTCATTTGAAGGGCCAGTGGGAACATTCTAGACTGAAGTGTTAGGTTTGAACGCTGGGACTGTCACCTAAATTTTATTTAGTTCTATGGTTTCCAGGCTTCGAGGCTGGGCTTTTTTCTGTTCCTCAATGCCACTTAGCATTATGAGGCAATCGAGTAGCTACTTCATAAAAGAAGTTTGTAATGACACCGCAATAAATCAACGAATGTCAAGCTGACCATTTTTTTTTTTTTTTTTTTTTTTTTTAAACTTCTGCAGTTTAAAATAGAATTTTTGCAAAAGTTTCTACTCTAATGACTTTTAGCAACTGATGTGTTAAGATAAGATAGTAGATTATTACCTATTCTAATTTATTTCATTTCTTGTTGATTTAATCAAGTTAAATGTTCAGCAAGAGTCCATACTTAAGTTTTTTTTGTTTTTTTTTCTAACCTGTGATTCTTCATTGATAATTCTTTGTCATTATTAAGTTGTTTTGAATCTTCATCATGGTCAGGTTTATATTTAGTATGGATTATATTTATAAGTTCACAAAAAAAAAGCTAATTATTAACTGGTTCGACAATTTTAATATAATGAAAATTCAAACACTGTTGTAATGGTAAAAGATCGGGATTACTAGTGATGCCAAACATGATCTTATGACAGATTAAGTATCAGCTTTAATGTCATCAGCTTAAACTGGCCTCTATGGCAAGGGTCTCCAATAGAAAACATTTTTTTGGTGCAAACTTTATTGAAACAGCCCTACATGTTTTGTGGTTTATTTGCCAGCTCTTCAGGGGCTATCAATTTCTGACACGCTCGTTTACCTTTTACATTAGGTTGCGACTGTTCTCACAGATATGTCATATGCCTCCTCTGTGAGGACAGTCGTAAAAGGTAAATGAGCACTTCAGAAATGAATAGCCCCTGAAGAGCTGGCAAACAAACTACGAAACATTTAGGGCAGTTTCAATAAAGTTTGCACCAAAAAAATGTTTTTAATGGAGACCCTTGCCATAAAATTTGAAGAATATATAAATAATATTGGGTCCAGAATAAGAACAAAAACTTTTCACCTTGAATATCTCAAAATATACCCTCTCAGAAATATGATGTGTTGCAAAAATTATATTTTATTGCCATAACAGTAAGTACCAAATATTAGAGTGGAACTGCAATTGCAAGACAGTGGAAAATTAACTTGGAGCCTTGTGCACTACTGCTACAAATACCACTCCATTCTCAAGCTCTTTCTTAATTTATCTCCCTTACAAGGAATATACTCAAGTCAACCCTAGACTGCCTTGCAATTGCAGTGACAGTCTAGTATTTGGTACATGGGCAGAATAATGTTTTGGTATTAAAATATAATTATTTTCATTATGAAAATGTTTTTAATTTTTTTTGTTGCAAATATTTTTTATATTTTTACATGTCTGTGTCTTAAAAAATATTCAAGAGAAAATCCTGAAAATTGGCAGAATTTTTTGACTTATCATATGTGTTCTTCATACAAAATTTCATGAAAATTAGAACTGGTGTGGTCTAAAACTGATTTTTTGTTTTATTGACCTGGCATGGAATGTCTCATATCGAAGATAAAAATAATTATGCCCCTAGATCCAGTAAGCATAATTCATTTGAAATTGATAGTCACTTCACAGTGAATTTAGAATACAGTTATATTCTGAATCATATTTAAAGCCAATTTGCAATGATACTTTATTTTATTCATAGTAAATATGTTTGATGTCTTCATATGAATTCTCTATTTAATTATTATGGTTTATTCACTGTTCTGTAAATTTACATTCTTAATGTTTTGTTATTCCAAGGGTTCAATAACAAATTATAAAATGCTTTGAAATGTTTTCTATGGGGAAATGCTTTGCCAGTGCTTGGAGTTAGGTCCTAAATTATATAAATATTTAGGTAAAGTAAAGAGCGATTTGTGCCCAGTTCAACCAATCTTGTGGCATAACTTGTTGGCTATTCACCATAGTTAAGCACTTAAGGAGATGTTTGAAATGAGTAGTGAACACTCGATATTCTAGCCTCATAGAAATGTGGTGGGGATTCGCTTATATATTTCGACTACTAAATGCTTTGTTTGGTCGGCATTAACATTTTATACCCTGCTGAGCTTCAAAAATTAGTTTAGTTCGATAATTTGTTCACAAATTTTACAAAATCTCAATAAATGAAGCTCTTAAGCCCTTAAGAAAAAGATTGGTTTTAGATCACTAGCCAATTCCAATTATTTATATAAAATTCTTTAGTATTGTGCTTGGTTATTATAATAATATGAACATTATCAAGCCTGGAGATTTGTAGAGAAGAATGATGCACATGCACCTCTACAAGTAAGTAAAGTTACTTTTTATTTAAATATGGTTCCTATATGTTTGGCAGACATTATTAAATTCTAAGGAGTCTATATATTTAGCCAATTTTATTTTTTTAAGGACAGCCTTTTTTTCAGATTTAACATATCTAAAACAAATAAATATATCTAAAAAGTTAGAGAGTTTTGTGAAATTTATGTTGCAGTGGTTTGGATTTCTTTGATTTCCTCTTTTTTTTTTTCTTTTTTTTTTTAATGTTGTGTAGATTACTCCTTCTCTCTCCCTTAATAGTTTGACTTTTTATTTTTATACGGTAAAACAAAATATAGTGTTCAATTTTCTACCTTTGTCAATGAACATGATTTTTCTATTATTTGTTTTTAAAAGACTAACTTCTTGAAAGTAAGACAAAATTTACCTAGACCTAGGGCTAATCTGAAAAAAAAAAAAAATGTAAACAAATTTTTTGCTTCAACTTGAAGATAGCTGATCTGGTCAATTCTTCCTCTCATCACCAAACTGCTGACACTCTTCCCTCACTCCCACCACTACACCTCCATACCCTCTATTCCCACCTAGAAGCATCAATATCACATATTGATGTATGGATTGTATCTTGTAACCAAGCCCACGCCTGACCATAATCCTTACCATTTTTATACTGAGCCATAGTTGCTATTTTTTATGCTTTGAATGTTTCATTTATATAAATTGTCATCTATTCATACTCCCAAAGTTGATAATAAATATTTAAGCTAAACATTAAAGCTAATTTTTTCAAACCAATTTAGTAATTTTAAATAAACATATTTAATTGAAGAAAATTATAGGTTTAAGTCAATAATATCTATCAATGTTTTAAATTCCTAGTAAAAGAAAATTTCTGTACTAGATATAAACATACTCTTTTAATTACAGTAATCTTTAAGACTACAAATTGTCTTTTTTCTTTTGCACATTTGCTTGATTACATTTATTTAAATATTTGAAGTCATATTTCTTTCTCTAGCACTTCTTTGGCATACTTATTTGGCATGTATTGTGAAGACAATCTTTGAAACTTTCAAAGATCAAGCCTTTATGAACTAGCCCTTATCCAAAATCCACATGTTTATTTGCAGATAACTTAGTAAACTCAGTAAATAAGGAAATATAAACTCTTGTTTTAAATATTTGAAAACTATCTATTGTAAAAGACGTCATTTTTATCTCTTATATTGATAAATCCATTACATTTATGTTCAGACTGTGATTATTCTGTGTCTTCATTTATGTTTGTATAAGTGGCAATTGAACACTTGCTCATGTGCAAGTAGCTTTATAGTTATTAGTCTAGTGATTATTTTCTCTAGAATTTCTTCTTTGTCAGAAAATGTTGTTTTATGAATTATTTATTTTAAAATTTCTCTTGTTCTTTCTTTAGTGATAGTTGTCGTAATAATCTCTTCGCTATTTATTTACCATTGTTAGAATTACTTTCAAAGAAAAATACTTTCAGCAGTCCATTTAAATGTATATAATGTTTTGACTAGAGCTTAGCTTTTTCGATTATTTAATAGATGGCTGGGTATTGTCTACTGAATGTAATTAATAAAAATGTTAACATCGTTGATATCTTTATAGATCAACAAAAAGTTTCGTGCGAAGAGGAAGTAATAATTCACAAGATATAGTACCTCCATGCTGTTCCCACGAAACCTTGTTGTGAAAAAGGAAACTGATAGTGTTTGAGAGAACAAAACAAACTCTTTCAATTTGATTGAGTACCTTTATTATCCAATACCCAACCAACTATTAATCTTTATAATATTTTTTTCTAATAGTTTTCTTGGTGAATATGTTGCTGTTAAATGTAGGGTTTGGGCATTGTATATATATATATATATATATATATATATATATATATATATATATATATATATATAAGTTTTCAATTACAGGTGGAGGTTTTTTTGAATACCTAATACAATTGATTATCTCTTATAACATTGATTTTAAAGCTCTAAGTATAAAGCCTATGTGTTTTTTGTTTTGTTTTTTACAAAGTTTGGGGTTTCCAATGGTGTTGAGTAATTTTATGTGCAAGAACTGTATTTTTGCTTTTTTGAGTAGGAATATATTTTCTTATTTCAGGTAGTTATCTTATAAATGCTGGCTTTTATTATAGAAAAATTCATATCATAGGAGTTCTGAAATAGGGCTAAGACAAGTATAGTGGGATTAAAAGAAAAAGAAAAACTATAAAATCTGAATGTCAATAAAGAATGTTTGGTATCATGACATATTTTTTTATCTAGTTTATTTGTATAATTTTTTTTGTTATTAAGAAAAATATTTAATAGTAGTTCATAACATCTTTGAATCCATTTCCCTACTATGGCAATAATCAATTCTTCATTACGTAAACTAATCCACACTTGTAGAAGTGTTCCTATTAAGAAAATAGAAGTCCACTAAAATTCTTTTTATATATTACCAGATTATTTTGTAAATATCAATTTGGGTAGAATATTGGCTGTGTTAATCCTACATTAGTAAATGATTTAGGCCTATGGGAGTACATTATAATTTTATTTTTATATTATCAAGCTGCTTTATTCCCCTCTCATTTCACCCCATCACCCTTCATTTATAACGCTCTATGGTCCTTCTCATTTCGGCCAATTTTTATTCATCCAGTTTGTTTAATGAATTTAAATGAATATTGCTGTTATTTGTTTAAGCATTGGACAAAAGTCAGGTTCTACAATTCAGATATATAATAAGTACATAAATAATGCACATTAACAACTATGTCAAATAATTGGCAAAACCCTTTCTAGGAAGGATTTATTGTGCATCAAAGACCTATTGGCCCATTTAATCCTGTACTGCCCTACTCTAGATGTGAAGAGAGAAAGATAAATTCATGAAACTTTAGAAGGGAAATGGAGTCAAGAAATATGTGACAGCATAAAGGTAAAAGATTTTTTTTTTAATCCCAGTAATTTTCTTTTTGTATTTTTACTTACCTAATTGGGGATAGATAATGTAATTGTGATATAATACAAAAAATTTATTATCAGGATGTTGTTCCGGAGCTGTAGGCTTTACCTCCTCTTGGCACTCCAAAATAAACCGTGTCACTCAGAGACAAATTTAACCCTTTTGCTACTCTTATTTGATAAAGGCTGTCAGTAGAATTAGTCATTTCTTTCTTCTTTGATTGAGACCTTCGTATACCGAGTTAATACAAACTAAATTTATTAAAAGGAATTACCTGTATAGAAGTAGAGTAGTACAAAATAACACAATGGCTTGTAAGCACCCCTGTAAAAAAACAAAAACTATATTGTAGGTGTATTATTTTCTGAATGCATCAGAAGTCTTAGGATGCTAAGTGCCATGCTGATATTTTTTTATTGAAATACTAGGTTTAATGAAATGAGAGGGGGAGGACTTTGAACGTTTACATTACTCTAATTATTGAATTTAATAATAAGAAGGAATAACAAATTTAATTAAGTTCAATTAGTAGTACAGCTTCATAAAACATGAACAACATTAGTTCATACTGTTCTTAAGAAAAAAGTATATCATCATTTGTAAATAAGAGGGAGAGAGAATGTCCTTGTTGTTAATGTGATTTACCTGGCACTGTCCATGTTTTACCTGGGCTTTAAAATTACACATCATTAAAATAATCTTTTTAAATTGATCCATAGTTTAATTCCCTTTTCATTATTTAGTTGTGTTTGGTATTTGATGTATGTTTAATTCTGTATAAGAAACTATTGTTTGAAATTTGAGTGTATTTAATTTTGGTTTTGTTTCATTTTACCCCATTCATTGTATGTTAATTTATACTACAAGAATTTTCCTGGTTTCTTAAATTTCAGTTTGTTCAGTTAGTCATTGATTCTATCAAAATGCATTTATCTTTTCATTGCCTTTCTAATTTAATGGCTAGTTATCCGAATTCATTGTAATGAAGGAGTGTATTGTTACTAAGTTCTGAAAAATATTTGATACAACAAGAATATTCCTTGCTAATCATTAAAGATAAAATATAAGTTCTTTCTTAAAAGAAGGATGGTTTTGTGGGGAAACTGGACATTAAAATAAAAGGTGCATATTCAATTTATTAATAATTTAGAAGTTTTATTGAGTGGAAGTTATTTCCAATAACATCTTTGTTATTGTTAATGTTATCATTCCAAACATTTCATCTTTGTAAGCATTTATTTTTATTTTCTTAGTTTGAATACAGTTAAAGTATAATGAAAATAAAATGGGAAATCTTGAATGATTTTATAGAAAATGAGTAAGTTTATGAATAAACAAAGTAATAATGAAAATAAAGTTCTTTATTTGGTTTTTAACTTTAGATTTAATTTAAATATACCTTGAAAGTTAAACATCTATCATATTAATCTTTAGGATTTATCAATTAATAAAATGCTTGGCTCAAGTTACTCATTAGGAAATATAAGTTTTTTAAAATAAAGGAATTCTCTCATAAGTGAACTTGCAATGAGTAATTTTTCCATGATTTTGAAATATTTTATAATTATATGTACAAAACTTTTGAACCTTTTTATTATAATGGAATTTTTGAATTTGGTAAAATTATTAAGCTTTACATTTTAAATTGCACCTCTGCAATAATTAAAATTTTAAAATGGTATTAAGTTTAGTTGATAATATATTTTTCAAATGTGGCGTGGTCTATTGAATAGACTGGTACTCTTCATTTCATTTTCAAAACACAGTCCTGAAGTTTTCAATTCCTATCTACCCGTATTTGAAGTAAGGAACAGAAAAAAAAAGTCTTACTCACTTTCAACACATGCTTGATTGTTATTCGTGTTAGTCATCAGCTTTATTAATGAAATAATTAATTTTTAAATTTCCTAAGTGAAAGACCTCTACCCCTTTTTTTCTTTTTCCTCCAATTAGTTAAATCATCGATTGTTCAACTCTTTTATTCCCTTTATGTGTTAAATCCTTCTTCATTGGCCTAATTCCAGGTTAGAAAAACTTTGTGATGTAGTTTGTTTTATGCCTACAGGTACTAATAAATATATATATAAGAAGGAGAGGTAGGTGACCATAGCTGAAAATATTGTTTCTCCTCAGTTTTAGTAGAGGTAAGATTGCTGTTTTAAGCTTAATAACAGTCTTTATAGAAATTAACCAGTTTTCATTGTGCCCAAAAATCTAGATGCTATCTTGAGGAAATTATGGCTGAAGAGTTTTCATAAGTTTATTCCACTATAATGCATTTGATTTATTGTATTTTAATTCAAACCATGGATGTTTTATTTTTTGTTTTGCTTGGGCTTTGTTTGTATGAACTTGGAATTTACAAAATTGAACAAGATTGTGAGTAATATAAAGGAATAAGGTATAAATGCCAGTTTAGGATAGACAAATATTCTGGGTGGTTTTATTGTTTTAATAATACATAATAAAGATTTGTTCTCTTCACTCATATAAAATGAAAAATTGTTTTATTTATTGTCCATTAGCTTTAACAAAACTTATGTGTTGTTTTTGGCTACCATTAATCTGTTGGTCACTTGCTCATTTGCTTTTTTTGTTATTTTTATGTAATTGCTTGATTGATTAATATTTATTTTTCACATTAAATTAATTTAGACAGTTTTAATTACATATTTTTGTCCTGTATACAGTGTTTTTCATTGTTGTTACTTCAACAAAATCCAAACAAGTCATTCTTATGTTTGAATTTTTGTAGCCTTTCAATTAAAAGGAGCTTTAAATTCTATTGTTCGACTGCCTCAGCCATCATAGGTTTAGGATTGATAAATATTAATTTATGAAGTTTTGTGCATGTGTTTTGTTATTCCTCCTCTTGTATCATTATTCTCCATATTTTTTTGCTCATAGATTTGTCTTGCTCTTATTTAATTGTGAAAGTTTTAGAAAACATTGCATACAACCTCATTACTTTAAGAAATCATTGAGAAATCCCCAGAAATACTTTCCTAATGATAGTTCTTGAATTCTAAAAATTTAAAAAATTATTTTTATAATTTAAAGAAAAACTTACTCAGGATATACAGGGCTTAAGAATACAATTAAAAATAGTAAAGCTCTTTGTTAAAACGATTAAACGATTAAGAATAATCTTAATGTTTTAGGTATACTTGTTAGTCATTTAACGATATCAGTTATACCAGGGTGATTCGAAAGTCTGTGCATATTTTTTTAACATATATTTGATTAAGAGACATCTGCTCTTCAAAATATAAATCATCATTTATTTTACTTCAAGCTACTTTTATGACAATTTTTCATTATTTGGCTACAATGCACTAGTGTGAACATTCCTCCTCAAGATAGATGAAAACCCCTAAAAGAGGTGGCAAATTACCACAAAACAACATGCAGGGGGAATTTAAAAAAAAGGGGGTATATAAAAGTATCATTTTTAATTACATTGACCCTATACCACAAAGAAATAAGTGGTTAATTTAATTAATTGGGTCAAAAGGTCCAACTGAACAACAAAAAGTAATTTTTGAACATTAAGTTAGCCATCCAAGTCTTTCTATTTATTATTATTATTCATCCTATTATACAAAAATTTTCAGAATGGTAAGTCTTATTTTAATTTTCCTTTGTTGTGCAATCCGAATCCCCTTTTACTATCTGTTTTGCATTTTTCTTTTTGTAAGAAACTAATAATTGCACTTTCTTTAATATGATTTTTTATTGGTGTGATGTATCTCACTGCGCAGCATTAACAGTGCTACTAATTACTAATTCATATAACTTACTGTAAAAACTAAAGACTATAGAATTCTGTTTTTATGTCTTTCTCTTTTCTATTATCTGGTTGATTCTCTGTAAAATAACATTGAATTCATCAACAGAAACAAAATGTAGGGTTAAAATACACAAATTTCTTATTCATTGGTTAACAAGATATATCCCACATCCCATTATTCGTCAGTAATTTTTCATTTATGGGTAGTTTTCTAATTTTTTTATTTTATGGAAACTGATTTGGCGTGATTCCATAAAAGGATATAAGTCAATAGAACTATTACAGACAGTGATGATAATCCTAATTCATCAACTTATAAAATTGGCATGCCAATGCTACTATATAAGTATTTAAATAGACACAAATTAGGCATATTAAAAGGAAAATAAATGAAATGAATGTTTGGTCGATATATCTTACACCCACTTAGTTATGATTATAATTTAATTTCCTTGATTTTCCAAAAATGCAGTTTTTTTTTCTTTGAAGTAAATTTCAAATTTCTTCATTTCGATCAGATTTTAAAACTAACACTATTATTACCTCGGCCCAGTTATAATGGTACTTTAACAGAAGAAAATATTGAAGACTATTCATGGAAAACACTTTTCCATGTGTTAAATATTAACTTGTGCATTTGCCAATACCATACTTCTTGTGGTTTACTGTCCATCCATACTTCTAATTGCTCATTTATTTTTATACTGGACAATGAATTTCTCCTGTTTTGTTCCCTGAACATATTTTTTTAGGCATAAAGATTTAATTAAAATTGTTACTTTAGATGGAATTTGGGAAAACACATTGAAAAAATGTATTGTTCATTTTAATTTTATCTTACTTTTAGCAGATTTCCTTTAACAGAAATAAGGTTTAAATATTGTCCTCATGGTGTTATTTTTTGATAATTCTCAAATGCCCCCTGATCCTATTCAATAGATGGCCAAAATGAGGTTCAGTTAAATGTGTACATATCTATCTATATATTTGCCTGTTAATGTTTTAGTAGCTGTACTTTTTTTCAATCATTACTAAACTTGATTGTTAAAAGTTTTATATAAAATTAGGGGAAGTTTTGTAATTGCAGAAATTAGTCAAAGAGGAGGGTGGAGTTATAGAACAGATGAAATGTAAAATCATAATGTCACTACTATCATGATTCACATCATTGAATATTACATTTTATTAATCAAATTATTCCTTATAATTTTTGTTCTATACATGTACTGGAATAGTGGAGTGATTCATATTTTCTTGCTTTTAGCCCCTATGCCCCCCCTCCCCTTCTTAGTCTTCTGATTTTTTACGTAGGCCATTGGACCATTATTTTTAACATTAAGTTTTGTTTACAATAGAAGAAAGTGTGAAATGTCATTTGTCTGTCATTCCAGTACACCAGGAATCAGCAAAGATTATGGATCCCCTCCCTCAGTGTGACAAATTTCTAGTCCTCCTCGTAGCCTTGAGATAATACGTGAAAATTGATTTTGAACATTAGCATTTAAAAAACTTTTCTATTTTTTTTTTCATTATCTGGACTCACATTTAACTACTACAGAAGCTCCACAATCATCTTTCATTTTCTTGCTCAGTTATGATATCTCAAACTTAAACACAATTATTTCCACCAAGCAGTTTCTAATTAATTTTGTTATGGATTTTCTACTATATTTTTATGTGGTTCATCAACTGGTTAAGGGCCTCTCTTCCTAGCCATGCTTTTATTTGGATTCCATATCTGCAAGTTAAGAAATGAAACTCAAATCCTTAACAACAACACAAGTGATAGTGATCTAGGCTGTTTAATGAATTTGCTATTTTCATGTTATTTTTTTCTATCATCTAACTCGCTTAGTTGAATTTAGATTATTAGTCAAGCTTGTATTGTGATTTTATAATTTGTTTTGTTACAAATAAATTATAACCATGCGAATTAATCCATGGTTTTGGAAAACAAAGCATAGAGGAATAAACTTTTAGAAATTCTTTAGCTGTAACTTTCCCATAGAAATCTTGATGCTTAGCAAACTGTTATTGATATATAAAGACTTTTAATATGCTTAAAATAGCAATTTTTCATTTTACTCACGTTCATTTTGAAGTGAATCTTAATGAATGCTTTTATATTCCACTGATGACACTTGCCATATTTGTATTAATCGATATAAATAACACATTTTATATGTTTTCATTACATATTTTATTGAAGAAGATATTGACGATATGTTATTATGTCCATTTGCATTCTTTCCTTTTCTTTTTTACAGTTTAATAGCATTTAATGCATAACTTGTACAGACTTCTGTTATTCTGTATTAAATGTTAATGTCAAGTTGTAGTATTGGTCTACTTGTTTGAAAGTGAAACTTCCAAATAGTTATAATGTTAGTGGCAATAGATCACCAAGTAATTTTAACTTTCTTCAGCATTTTTTTAGCCAAATATAACCTTTTTTCAATAAAATAATATCTCATTTTCAATGAAGTTGCACTTTTTTTTTAGAATATATATATGAAATATACTTGTTTCTCATGAAAATAAAGCCTGTTTTCATCTAAATAAATGAGACACATTTTCAAACAATTTTCAGCTTTAATTTTGAAATTGATAAACCCTCCAAGGCTCCTTAGTATACAATTTAAATTATACTAGTAACCCAATGCTCTGCAATGCTTTTTGTACTGCTTCTTGCTCTACTAAAAGAACTTAAACCGTTTTATGTTGATTTCTTACTTTTATGAAATAGACAAGTTATCTGGATGTCTGGAGAAAAGAAAAAAAAAATCCTTTGTGTTTTTATATCTCCAACATGATTGAATTGTCTAAATTGAAATTTAAAAAAAACATTGTCAACTATTATAACTCCTTGAATGACCTTGGCTGTTTATACTATCTAACTGAATGATAAATTCTGAGGCTATCAATATTAATATAACTTGATGAAGATATATTCATCTTCATATAAAACAAACCGAATATTCTCATTATTGATAAGATCAATATGACTGCTGATATTATTGCCATTGCAGTACCCAATGATGAGAATATTCGAAAATCCTATGCCGGAAAATTAAGAAAATACCAAGAAATAGCTATCGAGTTCAAAGAGGTATACAAACTGAAATCTGCCATAGTCACGGCTATTATAGTAAGTTTAAATGGACTCGTGCCAAAAATCGACAATATCAGGCACCAAGAATTTAAATCTGCCTACAACGATTATAAAAGAAGCACAGCAAAGGGTACTTGTTGATACAGCAAGAATTGTGCGAACATTTTTAAATTCCCATTAACAAGTCACAATTACAAACTCCATATCGGTTGGATTTTCCCCCGATATGGATTTTATTCCAGTTTTTACTGAGCATAAACTCCCCCCCCCCATAATAATAATAATAAATACTAGTAATAAATACATAGGGTTATGGCAACCCCATTGCAAATCTTTGGATTGAAACTAGCCTTTGGCCCTCCAGGTTGGGGGAACACTTACACTGACATAAGGTCATACACAATCCACACCCCAGGGCCACCTTCCCTGGTAGATACACCTGGGAGTAGGTATAAAATGCAACCCATTATTAAATATGGTGCAAAGACCAAAGAAAACAGCCTTGGGCGAATCTGGAGTAAGGGCTGCTCCGGAGGGAATTGATTGTCGGCCCTCAACATTGTCAGGTTGTGCGAGCAGTGCCCCGATGTTGTACGGCTCCGTAAGACCCCCGACTGTACCAATGGTCCAAAATTCAAGCCAATTAAAGTCAATGTCTCATACTAATCAACAATATTGTTTGAAACATATGATATTTGATAGCTAGATATTGATTTAAAACTTACCTTAAACAAAAATATTGATAAATCAATAGTCAACTTTGACTAATTATTAAAAAAAAAAATTGTGGTTCGAAAGGAAACCGAAATATACCATTCGAAAGAAGATAGGTAAAAGAAGAGATTAGTGGCTGTCATGATTTAAAGCAAGCAATCACCCTAAACAAGAGGTAAGGAAATGCAAGTGCATCCAACCTCACCTCAAGTCTGTTAGCATGAAAAGTGATAAAATAATTATTATCAGAATGTTTTGTTTACAGCAATACTTATCTAATCAAAGTCATACATTTACATTGGTTTAAATTATTAATATTTTAAAAATTCAATTTTTTTATATTTAAACAAATGTCATACCCAAAAAAGAGAAAATTCCTCAGTAATTTAAAACTACTATATCATTTTTATGCTGAACTGTAGTGGCATCCAGACTAAAGTTGATAAAATAGTGGGATCATTGTGTAAAACTCGGTTTTCCATGAGGTTATTTATAATACTTTACATATTTTCCACCACTTCAGGAACTGATAGACTCTGAATTAATAGCTGATTTCCCTTAAGGGAAATACATTAAAAATTGTCCTAATTGTGGTATATCTTTAGTATCATGAGACCCTTTCTCAAGAGGTCACTATAAGACTAACAAGAAAGCTAAATGTCTTCTCAGACATCATTTGATTTCTGTACCAATTGATTGTGTATGTATAAAATAGATACAATCATTAAATGTGATCAGTTAGAAAAATTATTCTTTATATATTACATTGAAAAAACATGTGGTGCAAATATTTATTTAGCAGATTCCCTTAAGGGAAACAAGCTACTAAGGTTGTACTCATGACGTAATTTTTGAAAAATTTCCTGTAATGCCCATCGATCCTACTCAGGAGAGGACGGAAATGAGGTCTGCACATATGCACACACACAAATGTACATATACAAACACACACACACGTCTGTTACCACTCTTGCAGTCACAAATTTACCTAAGATCATTACCAATCTTGGTCTATAAGTGTTTCATGTAAAAATTAAAGCCAAGCCCTGCTGAAATCAAACAGGAGGGAGGGGGAAATCAAATATTCAAAATATCTCTGTCATTATGAGTCAGATTGAATAATTTTATATAGCTAATCTTACTGCAAATTCAATTTTCTATAAATATTGTTCTATACACTTTTCCCTATCTTGAATATTAACAGAGATATTTAAAATTTTTAATTTTCAGCTTTCAGAAAAACCCCACTTTTAGTCATTGAACGTTAATAATGAGTACATATGTCATGAAACATCTTATTCCAAGCTTAAATACCAAATATGGTTTTCAACGGACCTTTACAATGAAAGGTACATGCAAATATGTAGTGTGTTGACATCATTAATTCACATTTTATGTTCTTAACTTAAAAATACTTATTTGATCTGTACCACAATCATTATTTAATGTTTCATTCAATACTGGTAGACTTCTACTCATCGGAATTTTAGTTAGAAACAGAAAATATATGGAGAGATGAGATTACTAGTATGTCATACCAGCATTTAGGAAACCTACTTAGTGGCCTTCTTTCTATTTTTACTTCCTTGATAGTGAGTTACTTCTATTTTTTAATTTTCAGCAAACCCCTGCTTCTGCTCATTTGATTTTCACATTGAGTCACTTAACATCTTATGTCCAGCTTACATTTCAATTCCTGTTTAAATAGGCTTCTATGGGATAAATGGAGAATAGGTGGCAAGATCACAAGTATGTTATTTCAGCAACTTTTGCTTACTTATGCCGTCAGCATGACCGATATATATTTTTTTAAGTACATGAGAATGAATATCAATTTAGGTTGTATTATTACTGAGGTCCATAACAAAAATTATAATTAGTGTGATTAATAGCCTTGTATGGTTTTGGAAGGAAGTGGTTCTAGGAAATACCCTGCTAAGCAACTCATCTGAAAAATCGTTAGTTGACAGGCCTATATGCCTTCTTGTTGACTGATTTTTCTGCTTAATAAACCTATTTTTATCAATTAGACTATGTGTTTTTTCCTTCTATTATGAGATTATTTTAGTCATGTTTTTGTTTACGCGGAGTTGAATTTCCCCTGTCCTCAATGTCTGTGGATTGATTACTAAGTCTCTGCATTTTAAAAAAGGTGGATCAATGATTAATATTCTTGAATGATTTGCTTAACACTACAAGTCTAATAATTGTTCTTTAAAACTTCACTAGAAAAATATTTTTGCAGGGGTCTTTCCTTAATTTATCCTTATGGTTTTGTCTACTTTTTGGAGACTTCACTCCCAAAAAAAGCACTATACCTGTTGCTATGAATGGAGGACATTGTAAAATGTTTCTCACCAATAATTTGGCAATTGGCACCACTGGAGAGAAGTCAGCACTTGAGTACCATCTTTATTGGCAAAAGTGTATTATTTAAATATTAGCAACCCGGTCTTGTTGAATATCAGTGAATATAAATTTTAGTAGTAGATTGCTGATAGAAAGATTCTTAGTATGTTTATTATAGATCATGTAAGTCTAAATGCTCTAACAACCTCTATTCCCATTTTTAATAAACAATAATGAACTATTGGTGCAGATTGTAACTAAACTCCTATGAGGTAATGGGGAGGCTTGCTACTGTTAAAGAGGGTGTGATAAGTGAATTTTATATTATTGAACTATTAATTGTGTCTTCTTGAAGACTGAATCTTATAGAAACATGGAAAATCAATGAATTAAATGAGTGACTGGAAAAGGGAGTTAGCTAAGCTTAGCCCAAACTTTTTGGGAGTTGTGAAAATATTTCATAGGATAGCGTTAAGGAGGAATATGCTAAATTTGCACCCGAACTGAATAGCAGTGATAATCTCCTTTGAAGCAACAAACTGTTCAATCCCTTAATTTCGCTTTACAGCTAGGAATAGAAAAATCATAACTTTAATATTTTAAAATATTTCAGACAGGCTATTTATTATAACCCATCATTATGTTTAAAAATAGCGATCAATTCATATATCATTAAAAAAACCCTTATAATTGAAATATTTTCAACATTTTTTTCTTCATAAAATATACTTAAAATAGTAACTAGATGACTAAACAAAAAATTAAAATTGTTTCACCACATGAATGTATTCATCTACTCTAGTTTAAAACTGAGATACATATTTGTATCTAAAGAAAAATTAAGAGTTGACAGTAGTTACCATACTCGCTGTAGACTGGCTGATGTCAATGTTTGTATCTGATTTCAAATTATATTGAAAAGAATGGAATAGAAGTTGAGCTTGCTGGCTACAATTATGTCACTATGGCAATACTAATAGTACAATCTATTTTTAAATATAAATACATTTTTTTTTGTTCATTGATGCAATTGATTTTATAAGATCTAGAACGTCTATGCCATTAACGTGCTGACTGCGATAGAGAAGAAAGTGGTTTGTATTTCTGTAAGCTTTTGGCAACCGGGACATATATAATTAATTTTGTTGAATAGGGTGTAAAAAGTCCAAATCAAACCCCGATTTCTTTTACGTCATATTGATTCTCAGAAATGCTATAAAATACAGCATGAAATGGATTAATCTCTGATGAACAATTGTCTTCAAATTTGGGGGAGGGGAAATAAAGCTAAGGAATACATATTTTCTTAAATTTTATTTAAATGCTAATAATAATTAACGAATACAATAAAAGAAATACAGTAAAAAAATGAATTTAAAAAATTTTTCAATTTATTATTTGAGTTTTGGTTTGAAACAATGGAGACTTATGCTAGGTTTACCATGACAATTTTCACAGAAGCTCGTTACTTTAGTAACTATATCTATTACGTGTTGCCACCTTTCAGATAATATTTTAATTCCGTCTTCCCAGAACTTCTCAGTTTTGTACAATTTGAAGAAAACAAAAGTTCTCCATCACGATAATGCCCGTCTACATGTGTCTTTGCAGACCCGGCAGAAATTATTGGAGTTTGGCTAGGATGTGATCCCCACCCACCCTACTCACCAGACCTTGCCTTGTGTGTGTGTGTGTGTGTGTGTGTGTGTGTGTGTGTGTGTGGTGTACATACTGGTACTTATTCGGCTGATCATTACCAAACTCGATATATAAGAGTTTCATGTAGATCTAAAGATCAAGTTCATTAATTGCCAAAATTGAACCTGGGGGGAAAATTGAAAATAACTCCGTTACTATGAGTCGGATCAATAAATTGTATATCACTAATTTTATCACCAATTTAATTTTCTATAGATATTGTTCTATACACTTTTTCTTTATCTCAAATATTAACCGAGATTATTGCATTTTTTAATTGTCACTCACTTTATCAATGAGCGAATACATCATGAAACATCTTGTTATAAGCTTAAATACCAAAAAATTGTTTTCAACAGATCTTTACTTGATGAGATACATGCAAATACATTGTTTGATATCATCAATTATGACTTAATTTCATGACTCGAAAATGTTACCACACTTGATATTTAATTATTTCAATCAACAATAATGATCATATTCATTAATGGCTGAAATTGGACCAGAAATAGGGGGTGGGGTTTAGATGGAGTTTCAAAATATCTCTATGCTCTACAATTGCTCATATATACATTTTTTGTAACTCAAATATTAAGCGTGTTATTAGTACTATCTTTTTTTGAATCTTCAGTAAACCCCCTTCTACTCTTCAGATTTTTATTTAGCAATGGAGAATATATGGTGAGATGAGTCATACCAGAACGTGCTTAATTTACTTAGCCCCTGCATGGTTGACTTTTACAAAATTCTAGCAAATAAAACATTCTTGAAATATACTTGCTTCTTAAAAAAATTGTTTGACTATTATCAATAATTATAAAGTTTTACCATCCTCGAAGTAGTAACTTTTTTTGAAAAAATGCTGCCGTACCTGCGGATATACACACGCCAGTCTTCAGGTGACCAAAACAGAAGTCTAGGTGATAAATTCGAAAAGTGTTGGTGTTCTTATTAACACTAAAAACAATGGATTTTTATTAAAATGTTGATGAACTACTCCCTCATTTGAATAAATTAAAAGAATGTGTTCTTTTTTATATACAATAAATTATATACTTAATTATAATTATGTAAATGATGTTACCTGAAATTTCTTATATTATCAGCTGAACAGGGTTCCTGTTCATATTAAATATTATTGTAAATACAAATGCTTTGGGTGTGTTTCATTTTAGGAGAGGTATTACAATTATACTAAAACACTTTGGTGGGGGGGGGAGTGGGTGATGTTTCATTTAGCTTTAAGTATAGCATTCTAATTTGTGAGATTACTTTACAAAGTTTTTATGTAAATTCCTTGAATAATCATATTGTTAAAATGTAACATGTATTTATATAATATATACCTCAAGATATGAAAATTGTTGTTGTTGTTATTTATTAATGTCCACTTTTTTTACTATGACTAATTTGGATGTGTTATCTACTACTAGATAACCTCTACTCCTGTAGAGGTTAGTACCCTTTTCTAGCCAGGGTGGAACAAAGGATTTTATTTAATGAGTTGGTCACTCAATAAATTCCAATTGCCCAGGCGGGAATCAAACTCGCCACTCTAGGTTTACCATGTGAGATTAAGACAACTCTTTAACTCACATGGCTAATCTGAGCTGAGCCCCTATGAAAATTGTATTGAAGACTTTTTCTTTGTATCCAGTTGAGCTTCAAGAATGAGTATCCAGTTCAACCTCAAGAATGAGCATTCATTTCTTAATCCTATCCCATTTCATTATGCTAGATGTAAAATCCCATACTCATTTGCAGGAAAGTTAACCTCCTCCATTCAATCAAATTGATCATCCATATATTTGTACCTCTTAATTTTTACTATATAAGTATTCATTTCTAACAATTTTTTTTCATTTTCAGGCTGCAGATTTGACCAAACCAGTTGATAAGAAGATGTACAAAGGTACAAATCCCACTTGCCATGACTTTAACACAGCTAATATGACCTGTGACTCTGTGAACTTATTAGTTGGATTTTCAACTGGTCAAATTCAGCTTATAGATCCTATTAAAAAAGAGCTTAGCAAGCTATACAATGAGGAAGTAAGTGTGATTACACGATTAGACTCTATATAAATGAAAGGGATTGGCCTTTAGACTTAGGGATATCTTTAAACTTATAAATGATTCAACCACTTTTGCTGACATTTCCACTGTTCTTATTTACTATATATTTAGAATAGATTGAATAACAATATATGTGTGTGGGTGCGTGTGCGTGTGTGTGTGTGTGTGTGTGTGTGTGTGTGTGTGTGTGTGTGTGTGTGTGTGTGTGTGTGTTTAAAGAAATTTTAATATTTTATTTTAGAAAAAATGCATGAAGCCAATGCTTCTTTTAAATTGCATTTTATTTAAAAATTATTATAATATTAATTATATTTTAATACAGTTTTATGCATTTTTCAGTCATACGTTATTTTGCTCTTTTTATTATAATAATTTCTATATATAAACAGATGAGTGGTTTTTTCGTGAATTGTGAATTTTTATTTATCCTTTATTTATTCATGTATTTTAGACATAAAAGTTAATTTTGTAAGATAAATATTGTTCAATAATATTCTTGAGATTGTTATTGTTATTTAGGATTTATTACCTCTTAGAAGGTTAAATCTTTTAAAGAGAATAATATTATTGTGCAAAAAGTATTTAAATGAATTTGTTTTAAAATTATAAACGTAATCTGAAAAATTAATTGTTTAAAAATCATCTTAGATTCAATAAAAAACTAATATTTTATAAATCTTTAAAATTGTGTTTGATGATTGAGTAATTAAAATTTAGTCCCAAATATTAAAAATAATATCTTCTTTTTTTCCTTATTTCAGAGGCTGATAGATAAAACAAAAGTGACTTGTATCAAGTGGGTTCCGGGATCATCAAACCTTTTTCTTGTTTCTCACAGCAGTGGCCAGCTATATTTATACAATGAAGAACTAACTTGTGGAACTTCTGCTCCTAATTACCAGCTATTTAAACAGGGAGAATGCTATGCTATCCATACTTGTAAAACAAAAAGTACAAGAAACCCACTCTACAGATGGGTTATTGGTAATGAGGGTGTTAGCATAAACGAGTTTGCCTTCTCTCCATGTGGCAGTTACCTTGCTATTGTCTCACAGGATGGCTTTCTCAGAGTTTTTCACTATAACTCAATGGAACTGGTCGGAAGTGCACGGAGTTATTTTGGAGGATTCCTATGCGTTTGTTGGTCTCCAGATTGTAAATATATTGTTGTTGGTGGTGAAGATGACCTAGTCACTGTTTGGAGTTTTGGTGAGAAGCGAGTAGTTGCAAGAGGACAAGGACATCACAGTTGGGTGAGTGTTGTTGCATTTGACCCATACACTTCTACTTATGGAGTAAAGGAATGGAATGAGAATTCTAATTCATCAGAAAACAAAGTTGATACATGTTATCGATTAGGTTCAGTTGGTCAAGATACACAATTGTGTTTGTGGGATATCACTGACGACATTTTAAGACAGAAGCCTTCCAATCGGACACGGAACAGTACTGTTAGTGGTTCAGTATCTCCATCTGTGAATTCTAACTCCACTAAACCTGTTCAAAATTCTACAAGCAAGGATAAAGATAATTTGGAAAGTCTTACTAGTTTCACTCATAGACTTGGAATAGGATTCGAAAAGAAGGACAATCTAGGGCATAAGAGAAGTTTATCAAAGGGCACTACTTCTCAAATCACAAATAATATGTCTGATGATCCGATGAGGTTAATTGGAACCAATAGCTGCCCTAGATTTGATGAGTGCCCAATTATGGAACCCCTAGTTTGTAAAAAGATTGCACATGAAAGGCTGACTGCACTTGTCTTTAGAGAGGATTGCTTTGTTGCTGCTTGTCAAGATGGATATGTTTATACATGGGCACGTCCTGGTAAAATGGTTAGTGATGGGGACTTTGTCACGTTTTCTTAAAGACCTCATTCTAGGCCATTTGTTCATCAATTATAAATATATTGTATATGTATATAATCATTGTATACAACTTAATTTAGTTATGTACAAAATATATCTTGAATTTCTATATGAATGACAAATGAAATTTATATTTTTAGAATTGTTAAATTTTTATTGAAAACTTTTTCCACCAAGGGTTATACAATACATTTTCACTTTGGAAATGTATAAATGTTCTTAAACACAGATATTAGATGAGTGATAAAAAGAAAGTAGCTCAGTTTTTTTTTACTCCTTGTTATTTGTTTTTGATCAAAACACTAGTATTATCAAAAATTGTGTTCTGAAAAATCAAATTATAAATTTAGTTCTTAAACTAAAATTGTGTGTGCGTGTGTGTGTAAACCACATTAGTGCATTTTTGCAACTTTAGTAAATCATAATTCACTTGTGTTTTTTTTTTTTTAATTTTAACAAAATTGTTAGTTTTGTTGTGTTACAATTCTCATGCACACACTACACTGTTATGTTTAACATAAAAATCTTCCTGTATTGTTAAAATTGTTATCAATATTTCAATTTGACTCTTCCTTAAAATGATAAAGACTATGCTCTACAAATTTATTGACTTGATCTAATTAGACTTATAAGTTAACTGTACTTTTTAGAAGCAGTCTTCAAACTACAAAACTATATAGTCAGTAATATTTTTTCTGAAGTCAGTTCGTTTCAGATAGATAGAATAACTTAAAAGAACATTTAAAGGAATGCATACCTTTGTAATTTTGTTTGTTATACTTCTATAAATAAATTTTGTGATGCCTTTGAGGTAAATAACACTGACTGCCTGTTCCATGAAATCTATTTATTTATAAGTTATTTCATTTATTTGTGTTCATTAGTTGAGAATATATTTTTATAATTACTGGTAGTAGTTATATTTTTAATCAGTTACATATATTTGGCATTTTCAAGCCAAATTAAACCTTTTCCAATCTAAACTAAATTATCCTTTTCCAAATCTCTTTAATTTTCAATTAATGTACTTCATTTTTAATTCCTTGAATGAGGTAAAGGAAGTATGGTAATTAAAAACAACTTCATATTTCAACAAACATTTGGACCCTCCCGAACCCATTTTGATTAGTTTTGGTGATTCGTCTGTACGTATGTACCTCATATGACTAAAAAACAGCTAGCCTTAAAATTTTGAAATTTCATATTTAGGATCTTTGTAATTTCGAATTGTGCACCTACTCTTTTCATTGAAATTGACTTAGGGAGAGAAGGTTTAGAGGAAGGTATAATACAAAATAGTAAATTTTACCATACCAATTAGAGATTCCAAAAAAGTTTATAGGACCTTTTTTGCTTATCATGTGAAAATCAATTAATTATGTACTATGGTATTTTATGATCTGATGCATTGAAGGAGATATATCTTGCATAACTTTCAAATAAAATAATTTTGAATGGAGTGCAGAAAAAAGTATTTAATTTAATAGGAGTGCAAGAGGGTCATGTGGGCCCATATCATTTTTTAAAATCCAATATGATTTTTAAAGTTTTAAAACTTGCTATAGAAGTGGTGTATACTATCTACTGGGTTTTCTTTACTCCTGGCTTTGCCAATAATATTCTAAATATAGCCCAGGCATTTCAACTGTTATCATTTGACTAGAACAAAACCCCTTAGACTATTCAAACTCATTATTTATTTATATTTAATCTGATGTCCCATAAAGTCAAAATATTTTTGTTAAGAGCAGGTTGGTATAAAGCAAGAGTGTAGAAAGACATTTTCAATCAGCTCACTAAATTACTTCTCAAAACTGAGAAGTACTTATATTATAAATAATTCATTAAACTAGTAAACAATAAACTCTAGTTATAAAATTGTACTACAAAAAGAATCCTTGAAAATATTTAAGTAACTATTTAACAAAATACATGATTAATAACCATATTTATTAAGTAATATGAATCCTATTTACTTTTACAGCCCTTTGCCATTGCCAGAGCATACCTCTTATACAAAGATTTGAAAGAATTTTAGAGTAATTTTGCTATTTGACTGATCTCAATAGTGAATTTACTTATGGAAATATGTTAATTGAATAACTTTATTCTACTGGCTCCTCACAGGTTTTCTATCGTACTTCTTCTTATATTTTTTGCTTCGGTGATTACAAAAGTTAAAATATGCTACTAAAAGACCAGGACTCTTTGAACCCACACCTTATTTATATTAATGGGCTATCCATTTTAATTATTATTATTTATTAACATCCACTTTTTGCAACTAAGGCTAATTGGGAGGGGTTATCTACAGGTTAGTACCCTTTTCTAGCCAGGGTGGGACTAAGGATTTTATTTAATGAATTCCGTCACTAAATAAATTCCTCTGCCCAGGCGGGAATCGAACTCGCCACTCTAGGTTTACCATGTGAGATTAAGGCCAGCGCTTTAACTCACATGGCTAATCTGAGCCCCCTATTTTAATTAAGCCTAAATAGATTAATTCACTCTTTTATCACTCATCCATTTAAAGAGGAGATATAGAATAACATCACTTCTATTCTAGTTGGCAACATACTCTCTTATAAATTGAATATTTTCTTTAAACTTATTAATATGCTTTGTAGTGTAGTTGATGTGGAAGTATTAACACTGCCAAGATCAATCGTCATGGTAGCAAACATTCACTGAAGTTGATGCTCTTAGTGGGTTATGGAACAACCTTATGGGTTAGCTCCCATTCAAAAATACATATTGTTTGATTTTACCATGTTTCTACTGATTACGATACCCTTATCTGTCTCTATACCCCTTCCATTGTTATTCAAATGTGGCTATTTATGAATTTATTTTTTAAAAAGTGTTAAAATTGCTGTAATTCAGGTAATGGTATCTGATTTGTCAAATCTGTTACGTAATTTATTAAGGGTGAATTCCTTTTTTCATGATAATATTATTGATTATTTGAGTCTTAATAAAAATCTAAAGCCTATGCCTTATAGTTGCAACTATTTGGTTCTTTTGAAAGCTACCCTTTTCATATTACTATACCTACAAAAATCCGTAAATGTTTGATATCTCAAATAAATGATTCTTTGGTCCTCCTTCTTTATGTATGCCCTATAATTTTATTTTCAAATAAATTTATGCTGAAATTGTGCCTTAATATATAAGTTTCATCTTCCTTTTTTGCATGGTCTTGGTAAGCCTTCTACCTACAACATTTTGATAGTCCAATTTGTTCTGTTGATTCTGTGGCAAATCCATATTTCCATTTCGTCTAGTCAATTACCATATTTTTTTCTTTGTGAAGAGGAGGCTCTTGTTGGCCGTGTGGGTTAAGGCATTCGTCTTAATCTCGCGTGGTAAACCTAGAGTGGGAGTTCGTTTCCCGCTCTGGGCAATGGGAATTTATTGATGCCGGATTCATTAAATAAATACCTTAGTTCCACCCTGGCACGGAAAGGGTGGTAATCTGTAGATAACCCGTCACAATTAGCCATAGTAGCATAAAGTGGACGTAAATAAAATAAATTAAAAAAAAAAAGTCATTGTGAAGAGTCCACTTTTCATTCCCATAAAGCTGTGCACACCAATGACAAACTTATAAATGTTTATTAGTTTAAGTACTCCTTTGTTTTGGAAGGCTTACTTAGTTAGTCCTATCCTATCAACTTCAGTTCCACTACCAATGTCTTTAATTATCATGGTTTTTAGGTAATAAAACAGGTTAACTTTTTCAATTGAGGCAATTTTTACATTTATATTTCCATTACTTTGATTCTTCTGAACTATTAATATGTTTGCCTTATTTATTTATTTTTTTTTAACTTAAACTTATTTAGGGTGACTTTTTGGACATGTAGCATTATATTCATTTCTACTTCAGACTTTCCTGCCAGAGCAGTGTCATCTGAAATTCTGATGCCATGAACAATTTCCTATCATTCTGTATACTTTTGGTTCATCACCTAACTTGAAACAGTGTCCTTAACATTCCAGATATTGCATTTGATCCCATGGCAAGGCATTCATATGATAATAACTGGCATAGCTTTACCACTCAACCTGTTGGACCTTTGTTTCTAAACCACATGGTCAGTAACTATAGCATTATTTATATTATAATATTATATTATTGACATTGCAACTTCCAATGATGAGAAAATTAGAAAATCTTATGCCAGAAAAATAAGAACATATCATACTGAGTTTAAATACACAAGCCTGCCAAGTTTACAGCACGTATTTTAAGTACAATTATCCTTGGCCCTAAAACTACAATAATAAGATATAATATTTAAATGTACTAATAAGAGCACAGCAAGGGGTACAACTTCTTGATACTGCCAGAATAGTTCGCAAATTAGTACATAGCTCTAAAATCATAATGATGCTCCACATTGGTTGGATTTTTACCCCAGCGTTGTGAGTTCAAACCTCCCCATAATAAATAAACAAATCAATCATTGCAGAGTGGATAGATCTACCCTATGCTAGCCAATATTTCCTTAGGGAACAATAGTGAATTATGCAATTCTCTCTTCACTTAAAAAGTGGCTTATAAGGTTGAAACTTTTCTTTCTATAATTTTTAAATTTAGGCACCTAGATCTATAGTCAATGTTCTTCATATGGCTCTTTATGATTATGTATTCTGTCATTTCATATTATTTAACCATACCTATTTCTTCGAAACTTTTATAAGTTATTTTTTTAATGTTGTTTGGATATAAATATGAATTTTAAACACCTCATATAGGGAAATAGCTTACTTTGAAAGTCATGTTGTTACAGCTCCATTTAATTCTTGTGTATAATAGAATTCTGATTCAGTTTTTTTTTTGGTGCTAAAATGAAAAAAAAAAATGTAGGTAGGATGAAAAAATTTGCTACGCTTCCACTATGACAATTTATTAAAACAGAGCGCTTTTGATGCTGTGCATCATCGTCAGTGCCCGAAGGTCTTGGATGTTGACCTGACGGTTCTTGGAGCTGGACTGTCAACATTGAGCTCCAAGAGTCCACAGTCCAGCTCCAAGAGCCGTCAGGTCAACATCCAAGACCTTCGGGCACTGACAATGATGCACAGCATCGAAAGCGCTTTGCCATTTTAATGAATTGTCATAATGGAAGTGTAGCCAATTTTTTCATCCTATCTACATTAGAAGTCAGTTCCACCTGCCAGAATACCAACTCAGAAAAAAAAATACTTAACACAGGGTAGAAATTTGAGGAGGGGGTGGATGACATGGAACAAATAGTGGAAATAGGATAAATAAAAACTGAATTTTAATATCGATATCATATATTGGTATAATCATGTTCTTAATTACATACATGATTAATTAATTAGCTAACCACTTCTGACCAGTAAGTAGTAATTGTTCACACCAATCAGCAGTATCCTCAGAAGGCACTCCCTTTTTTGGACTCCTTTTAATGTTTTCCATTATTGTTCCAAAATTTTCCTTCATAAAATCTGTTAATGACTTCTCCTCAAGCTTTTTGTTTTGTTGGCGTATTTTTTCATTACCCTCTTCAGAATCTTCAATCCAAAGTTGCTCAATATTATAGCGACATTTATCTGCAATTTTTACAAGAAAAACTTGTAGTTGAACAGTAATATTCCTTCCTGTGCCCTTCCAAATTCCAGTTGATCTTGTATGTTCAGTCTAAAAATGGGAGAGTAAGGATTATTTTTGATATATCATTTGACTTATAATTTAATATAAATTGTGAGAACATTTAGTTATTGGGTCAATCCATATGAAGTGATCCAAAAAAAAAAAAAATAGAAATTTGTTGCTTGATAATTTGAATTATTTTTTATTTATTTTTATATGTTTTTGCTACACAAATAGGAATTTCAAAACAGATTTTAATTTTTTTTATCTTACATCGTTTATGTGTGGTAGCCATTTTTGTTTAGAAAAACCCAACGTTCTTTTTTTATTTGAAGGCGTTAGCATTAAATTGATTATCTCATATTAAGTTTAGTAGTGAAAGTGGTCTCCAAAGTTAGGGGTCAGTTGAAAATTGTGAAATTCCGCTTTTTAGAAATTAAAAAAAAACTACGATTATTTATTGAACAGAGATTATATTTATTTTGTAGTAATATATCATCAAGTATTCACATTTTATACAGTAACAGCATTGAAAATTGTTTTCTTATTATTTTATTATGAATTTTTAAAAATTGGATTTTTTCAAATTTTGTAAAGTTTGAGGTTATATATCTCTGATGGGACTAAACATAAAATCAAGATTTTTACTGATTATGTAGTTCTACATGATAGCAAAATGGAGTAAAAATTTCAACTTTGATATTTGATTCTGAACTAAGTTATGAATTTTTGAAAATAAGGGAAAACAGTGCATCTTTGCCACAAGGAAAATATGCATATAATTAAAAATGTGAATAGTAAAAAAGAAAGCAGAAATCAAACATGTAAATAGTATTATTTATTTTATTTAATAATTCATAAACATCTTTTCTACTGTTTTTTTTTTTTTTTTTTTTTTTTTTTTTGAGCATATTATCTATACTTTTACATTTTCTGTTAATTCATTTCGCTTGGAAAATTCCTATCATATACACATATAGTTATACACTAATTTTGAATTGAAAAATAACTTTCAGGTAAGAATTTGGTCACTAAAATGTGGATTTAACTTCACTCAAAGCCTACAATGCTAAAATAGCTAAATATATTCCCAAAATAATGGAATTAAAAATGTGTCCTCAGACATAAACAAGATAAAATGTATGTTTACTTTGTATAAATGTTGTCCCTCAGCAAAATAGTTAATTATTATTTTGTTTCGAAGTTAATATGAGTGAGGAGTAAGTTCAATAAAGTTGGTTCCTGATCTCAATACTTGGTTTCCTAGTATTATGTAATTATTATCTACTGTTGATCTGTAATACGAGAATATGATTAAATTAACTCTCGACCTCCCACCAAAGGAGACCTTTACCCAATGATTTCAATTTTTCCTTATCTAATGGTTACCTTTTCCAAATGGTGTTATTAGGTGCAATTTTTCAATTGTATTTATTTTTTTTTTTTTTTTTATAAAAGCTTAAATATTTTGTAGCAATGAATTCAAAATGTTATTGAGTTTGAGGCTTAAAGTCATAAAAATGACTGCAAATAATATAGTTTTTTTTATTTCAAGTCAGATCTGGTTCAAGTTATCTTGATGTCAATATTAAATTTTTAATATTCTTATATTGTTGGTTATTTTTAGTTCAGTTATTTGCTCTAGATTTCATATTTCACTATTTATTAATGCAGTATTACTGAGTGATATACAACTAAGTGCTGTATTTCATAATGTTATCAAACAAAACTCACCTTTAAATGACACATGCCGTATTGCTTCCGAAAACATTCAATGAATAAAGTAATGTTATGCCTTGCACTGACTGCATCATTAAAAATGGAGATATTGTTGATCATTCGGATTTTGTCCATTCCTATGACTCTTCCTCGGGAACAGTTAAAGAAACCACTCCTATATTCTGAATCAACTTTCAAACTTATTGGTTGTTTATTCATTGCATTAGTGATCTCTTCTCTGTCTGGGAGAAGATTAGTTCTTGAGTTTTCATCTCTCATAATCATAGGTCTTCTTGTGTCTGGCATCAGAATTGTATTTGGTTGTGCATCAATAACAGTAGTGAAATTTTCTTTAGTTTTATTCCCTCTGATAGTTCGGAGTTTTTCTTCCACCTCTCCATGAATTTCCCTGTACTTATACAGAATAAATGAGAAAATAAGCCCCACTGTGAGAAAAAGAAGGAAGTACACAACTTGCCTGCGAGACATCTTGTCCAAGACTGCTCAAAAAAGCTGAATATCGATCTTAACTATTGACGTCATAAGTTACATCTGTTTTCTAATATTTGTTTAAAATAAAGGAGCTGTTTTAGTATAAGCTGAATATATAAGCATCAGCAAATGTAGGTGCTGACTCAGCTCTGCATTGAATGACTTCCTGTATAACTCTCTCTATACAATACTCCCTCTATATTACAATTTCCTCTATATTACAATCTCCTATACATTAAAACTCTTTAGCAACCAAGACCTATAATAATCTTATAACAATTTTAAAATAGTTTATTTCTAAACATGTAATCATGAAGTTTTAAAAAAAAAAAAAAAAATTAAACTCACTCAGTATTACACAATACCTTATTATTATAAAATTATTTTTGTTCTAGCATTTAATATTTGAGACTAATTATTTCCCATTACTTTTGTGTCAGCCATGGCACAGCTTCTCATCCCTCCTAGTTATGTAATTTAAAAATCCACAATAAACCTATTAAACACCAAATTATTGCATTGGTCAACTCCCTTCCTTACTCACTTCTTATTGGAGTAACCAAAATGAATTTAAAAATATGTCACTTTTTTATTAAATAATTTTACTGATCTATAATTAGCTCAGTGGTGTCAAGAGGGGATTTCAAGATGAATAATAATTGTCATATTTCTACTCAGGAAAGATAAATGCAACATTATCATAATTAATTGCTCATGTATCCAAAAAAATCAAAATGTCTGTAAATTTGATGAACACAAATTAAAATTGAAAATGTAGCTATGTATTCTTGAAAAAGTATATTATGACAACATTATTTTATTTTATTTTTATTTGGTTTGTGCCCCACATCGATGGTGATTGGCAAGATCACTGTTAAGAGGTTGTTAGAATAATATATTTATTCCTTCATGTACACATTGGTTGTACTTTACTTATATATTATGGAAAATATTCCTTAAATATCTGAGTATTTCTCATATCCATGCTTTGTCTAAATGAGTATAATAAAAGTTATCTCTTTTAAATATTTTTAAGTATGCTATAGACCTATTCTATTTTATACTATATGTGTTTGTAATTGTTTATATGTTTTAGATATGTTAGTATTTGTGGAATATATTGACTGCTGTCAGTTAATAGCTCTGTCATGTCGTAGGGTATGTGAAGGTTTTTCCGTTGGATGCATCGGTATTTGCATATAGGGTTATCAGTCCCTGTCATTAAGTGTCTATGTGTGAGGTATGTGTGGCCGATCCTGAGTCTGGCAAGAACAACTTCCTCCCGTCTAGTACTCCTATGGCTCAATGGCCACTCTTTAGTAGTACTTTTGATACTGCAGAGGTGGTTGTTTACTTCTATCTATTCTGATTGCCATTTGTTTAGGATTCGGTGGTGTATTATTATTTATGACAACATTGGAATAGTACTATACTATGCATTGTATTTGTAATGAAATTTATTTGAACAACCACAACAAAGTGTTACATTGCATTTTATTTAGCAAATGAGATGCCTTAATCCGCATGCTTCTGCCCAGCATCTTCTTTTTTGATCAATCCTTTGAACTTAATGCTCCTTTTGGTCAAACGATAACATGTCCAGAGAGGTGTTCCAGAAGAAATCCGAAATCTTAGCAATTTCAAGTAGTCGATTAATTGAAATGGAGAGGAAAATCCACATAAGCAAAGGAGGAGCCTCAGGAGGAGGAAAATCAGTCCACAACATGAGAGTCCTGCTTTAATCGTAAGGATTTCATCATCCATACTTCTGAACTATCCCACTCAATCCTATAACTGAGAGTCCTGTTTTGCTAATTCAAAGTTTAATCTCCATGCCTTTAAACTGCGAATCAATCCACCACTTGGATTCTTCATTGGTCATAAGAGTTTCACCATCCATATATTTAATCAATCTGAATCAATCCTCCAGGTGAGAGTTCTGCTTCGCTCCAGACAATTTCTCCATCCATATTTTGAAGTTGTCTCACTCAGTCATCTATGTAATTATCGTGTTTTGTTCTTAAGGATATTACTCTGCAGGTTTTTAAACTTTAACTCGATTTGCCTCACGAGAGCCATGCTTTGCTCATACGCATTTCACCATCCATACTTTTAAGCTATCTCACAAAATCCTCTAGGTGAGGACCCTGCTTTGGTCATAAGGATTTCACCATCCATACTTTTAAGCTATCTCACAAAATCCTCTAGGTGAGGACCCTGCTTTGGTCATAAGGATTTCACCATCCATACTTTTAAGCTATCTCACAAAATCCTCTAGGTGAGGACCCTGCTTTGGTCATAAGGATTTCACCATCCATACTTTTAAACTATCTCACAAAATCCTCTAGGTGAGGACCCTGCTTTGGTCATAAGGATTTCACCATCCATACTTTTAAGCTATCTCATAAAATCCTCTAGGTGAGGGATCCTGCTTTGGTCATAAGGATTTCACCTTCCATACTTTTAAGCTATCTCACAAAATCCTCTAGGTGAGGACCCTGCTTTCGTCATAAGGATTTCACCATCCATACTTTTAAGCTATCTCACAAAATCCTCTAGGTGAGGGATCCTGTCCCTTCCGACTCCTCTGGACGTGTTTCCTTCTTTCCTCCTAAAGAGATAACGCTCCATGCCTGTAAACTGTCCCTTCCGACTCCTGTAGATGAGTTACCTCCTTTCCTCACAAAGAGATAACCCTCCATGCCTGTAAACTGTCCCTTCCGACTCCTGTAGATGAGTTACCTCCTTTCCTCACAAAGAGATAACCCTCCATGCCTGTAAACTGTCCCTTCCGACTCCTGTAGATGAGTTACCTCCTTTCCTCACAAAGAGATAACCCTCCATACCTGTAAACTGTCCCTTCCGACTCCTCTAGATGAGTTACCTCCTTTCCTCACAAAGAGATAACCCTCCATGCCTGTAACCTGTCCCTTCCGACTCCTCTAGATGAGTTACCTCCTTTCCTCACAAAGAGATAACCCTCCATGCCTGTAACCTGTCCCTTCCGACTCCTCTAGATGAGTTACCTCCTTTCCTCACAATGAGATAACGCTCCATGCCTGTAAACTGTCCCTTCCGACTCCTCTAGATGAGTTACCTCCTTTCCTCACAAAGAGATAACCCTCCATGCCTGTAAACTGTCCCTTCCGACTCCTCTAGATGAGTTACCTCCTTTCCTCACAAAGAGATAACCCTCCATGCCTGTGTCCTCATCCTAGTAGGGATTGTCCTTCCACAATCCTCGAGAAAGAATTGAATTTTTTTTTCCTAGAATTGTGTCTCTTTTGATCTTATCCATCTAGTAGAAGCAGTCAAATTATTAATTTCACTCAAATTCTTGAAGTCAACCCTCATACTGTTCATTCAATACAATCACATTCACGTCTAGGAAATTCTCGGGTGCAGCAATCCCCCCCCCCCTCCCCACCAAGCCCTTGGCTCACCTCACGCGTAGTTCCCATCTCTCCCAATACATGACTAGTTCACCCAAACGCTTAGTCCTAAGAAAGGGTTTTAAACATATGTGAGCAATCCAGCCCGCGAGACATTTTAAAAACCCAATTAAAGAAAAATATTACACTACTTACTCCAAATGAGGAAGATAAAGGGAGATTTGTGCGTTTGGCAGTACTTATAAATGCGAAGAGTTCTTTTCATTGATGAAAGTTAATAAATAAAAACCTCAAGGCTGACTAATAATAATTTGGAAAATTATTTTCGTCTTTGTATCAGTGAAATTAATCCAAACATCGATTAGTTTCTCAAATTCAAGCTCATTGATTTCGGTGTCGCTATTTAACTTTCGTTGCTTGTAGTAATTCTAAATTTTACGTTTTATTTATAACGTTGTACCAATTTTTTTCATTTCATTTTGTTATTTTAATAAATTGTGTTATAATTACATGTCTGATATCTATCGTTAAAAATTATGAACACTCCTTTAAAATGCACTACTTTTAAGCGTACTTGCATACTAATGTTTGGCCGCAGTATGTAAAAGGTTGCCCATACCTGGTTTTAAATAAGCCCTCTAATGAATACCCATTCCAGCATTCCTAAGACCAGTAAGAATGAAAGGATTACAGGAATCCTGTTAGAGATGCAACCATTTGCGGACAAAAGCTCTAATACCCATATCCAATCGACGGAGCTCAACTGGGTTACATCCCAAATTCTAGTAAGTCCTCAAATCGTCCGTTTTCTGCTGTGGTTTCAGTTGTGCTCTGGCAATCTTAGACTTGACGTCCATCCAGTTAGGTAAAGACTTAACCATGGTACACCCAGACATCCCCAACACCTAAAGCGCGAACAGACTGTTCAGAAACATTTAAACAGGACCCCGGGCAACCTTAAGCACTCTAGGTCGGACTGAGGACCTAATCTCCAACCCGACACACTCTTCTAGGTTTAGTTCCAAACTACAATCCTGAAGCGCTTTCCAGCTGCTTCAGAGACACGTTGAGGCCTTCTCCCAATGAACCTAGAAGAATACGGTCTTCCTCATAGGATACAAAGAACAGGCTGACTGTACCCAATAGAAAACCGACTCGGGTACGAGATGCTTCAATTACATGATGGGTGACCTTGTTCAGTAATATCCGTGAAGCGGGTCACCCTGCCAGACCCCAAGACCGGGCAAAATGTTCCTCGAATGACCTCCAGCACACTCCACATAAGTACCGTTAAGATATCTAACAAATCCTCCAGGAATACCACAGGCCTTAGCCACAGTCAGATCAATATGATTCCATGGTGTGGGTCCATGGAAAGGTGTTTAAAGGTATGGATGGTCAAATCCTTATAGGGCTCTTATAGACTTAGAGGAAGATTGTGAAGGGATAGTTTATAATGACATAGAGGGGCGAGTTGGAGGTAAGGCTGCCCTATAGATAATGTGGGTGGAATGCTGGCGAGGCGATCAACAGCGTGTAGCTGATTAAATTCCGATGAGTGTTGGCTAGGAGGGGAGGAGGCAATCCTCCCATCGAGCACCGTGAATGGGACAAATTGACTATTATTCACCCTAATCAACGTCCCAACTATTGGCTTTCAGTCCCAGTTGCGTCTTGGCTCTCCCCATTATCGGCTCAAGTATGTTATGATTTGATAATATGTTGCCACCCTGTTAATTTTCATGAGTAAACCTTACAGTTTCACAAAGCCTTTTAGTGCCGTTGTGAGGTGTTTGAAGAATAAGGACTACGAAAGAAGATCCTGTAATTATTATTTGGATACTAGGCAAGTGAGAACTTTGGCAGAAATAGTTTCTATTATTTTTTCTATTTTCTAATATATTATTTTATTTTTAAGGAACCCAATCTATTAATGCAGGTCATAGTATTTATTTCTTGTATCAATATTCTTCTTCTTTTACTACTTCTTCTCTGATAACATAGTACTTCAGCCTTCCATTGATAAAGAATTGTGATTTTGTTAAAAAAATATTCTTATAAACAAAAATATGTGAGGAATTATAACGACTAGATGTATCTAGAAAACGTGCGTAAAATAAACAAATTTCCTACTGGCTGAAAGGACACACTTTGGCCCGCTATTCACAGTTTCTGCCATCTTGATAAAGATGATTTCAAATGTAAGCTGGGGATAAGATATTGACTCACATACTCAAAGTAAAAAGCTGACCAGTAGATATAGTGGTTTACTACAGGCTGGCATGAAAATACAAATAACTCTCTAAATATTCCACCCCTTAAAAAATGTATAGAATAATACTTGAAGGAATGAAAAGTATAACATTTATTTTATAACATTTTTCGATTCTATGTGATATCTTGTATTTTGAAGCCCTCTTCCTTCCTTCCAGGTCTGATTTCTTCAATTAACGAATATGTTCTTTGGTTTCGGATGAAATGGTTAAATATCAAGTACGGTCTTCATCAAATAAAGATGTCTTTGTCAGAAACAAAATCTTAATTCACGACGTCCCAAATAACATATGCTTGTATCTCAACAAGTAAAAGATCGTCGAAGACCATATTTGTTATTTAAGACAAGAATAAGACTATATATATTGCATGAAATAACAACTTATTGTTAATATTACACTAGTAGGAGTGGGGGTTAACTAAAGGTTCTAAACGAAAAAATACTATTAACTCAATTAATATCCAAGGTTCTGAATAATATATAAAACAATATTTATAGAATATATATACACACACACACACATACACACACACACACACACACACTCACACACACACACACACACACACACACACACACACACACATACCTATATAGGTATGTATATAAATGCTGTTTGAAAATAAATAAAAATTGGTCTGAAAAAGAGTGGTACGCTATTTTGTAATTTACGAGATAGAAAAAAAAAAAGTTGTAAAATTTGATTTGTTTGAAGAATCTATTTGTAATTTATGGAAAATTATTTTGGCTTTGGAATTTTCTTTAAACTTCGTGGTACCCAATTGTTCAAAAGTCCGTCACGCAGGGGCTATGTAAACAAAGCAGCTTTCCCCACACAATTGATCTCATCTCACCATATATTTTATATTTCTAAGTAAAAACATGAGCGACAAGGTACGCCCCCCCCCCTATATTACTCATCCGGTTTCAGCAATTAACTAATATTATTTTTAGTGATATCAACAGTTAAATATTGAGTATGGTATAGATCAAATAAACATTTTCGAGTTAAGAACATAAAATCTTGAATAATTATGTCATCACTCAACGTATATGCATTTACCTCACGCTGTAAAAGTTCAATGAAAACAATACATGGTATTTTAGCTTCCAAAAAGTGATTAATGATATAAGTTAATTTTTAATATGGTATGAGTAGGAGCGAAGGTTTACTAAAGGCTGAAAATTAATAAATGGAAATATTTCGGTTAATATACGAGATAGAGAAAATATCTACATAACAAAATGTAAATAAAATAAAATTTTCAATCAGATTGATTCTATACACTTTTAAGATCTGGCTTATAATAACGGAGATAAGTCGAATTTTCGAAATTCCCCCTCTAAACTCCCGGTCCGATTTCAGCCGAAACGAGCTTGATCTTTAGTATTGCAAGAAACGCTTACATATGAAGGATGGTAATGATCTATCAATAATTGTGGTAACAGACAAGTACGTATGTGTATTATGCATTTAATTTTTTTCTTTCGAAAATTGCGTCATGTGTACAACCTCAATAGCTGATTGAACAAACAACTGATCAGAAATCTGCCAAATCGACTAACATTAGAATATTAAAATTGCATATATAGGAATTTTGTACCGTCTAGTAGTGCACTTCCCCTTTAGATCATAATCGATTTATTAGGAGATCGAAATAAAAAAATTGAAATTTTTGTGCTCATTGGATAGACCAAATTTGGATAGAACCATTTTTGTTTGTCATAACAAGATCTGTAAAATATGTTCTATTACATTGTTTGATTCGATGTATTGGACCGGAGATACAGTGCATTACATTCAAATGAAATCATTTTAAATGATTGGGAGCAAAACATTTTGTATATTTTATTTGATAAGAGTCCAAACAAGTCATATGACGAAGGGGTTCCAAAAGGTGGGGAATCTACTTAGTTGACGAAGTCCTTGCGTGACAACCTTTTTTATTTTCAGTCTTCTGGAAACCCCGCTCCTACTTAAAGTTCAAGATATTTTTCATATGGTTCATATTACATACTTGAAGAGTGGAGAGTAGATGTTGTCAGATCTGCAGGGTATCCAGCAGGTGGGAAATCTGCTTAGTTTACGCAGTGTGTGATTTACTAGCTACGAGATAACATAAGGGCTGCGCTAGATGAATTGAGCAGTGTCTCTTTGGGATGTTTGTTGAAGGGAGCCTAAGTCCTGGTCAATTGGTATAATTGGGGCTAATGAGAGAGCCATACTGCTTAATAAGTCTAGGAGCGAGCAAGGAAAAATGTAAACAATAAATTAGGAAGAATTACTGGGGAGGTGATAAAGCAGGCAGAAGAGCGAATGTAGCGTGAAATGTTTTGCCCTGTGGAAAAATAATTAAAGAAAGAGGCGCCAGAAGATAATATTAGACATTTATTTAGGGGTAGCGAGGAGTGTGGGCGGCCTTGGAGGGGCGATCAATGGGGAGGTTAGGCCATCTTGCGAAAACCCCATCATTGGAGCAACTGCTTTCAACCAGGGGGTAGATAGACTTCCCGTCTCAGGAGCGGGGCTCTTCATCTCTGGCGCTACACTCATTCCAGGACCTGACCCTCTCTCAACATCTTTGGCCATGGGGTGAAGGCAGGTGGTAGGATCTCTCCATTGTTAGCCCCTAGCTGCTGCCAATTTTCCCTAACACCAACCAGCCTCACCACACTACTCAAATATACGTAAATTTAGATAACTATAAAAAACCCAGTCACGATGGGGCTGCATAAATAAACCCACATGGTGGAATGAAACATTGGTCATCATATCTCATCACCTATTCTCTATTTCTCCCGTAGTAAGAAGTTTGTGTAAACAGAAACTCAAATGTAAGTTGACTAAAAATAACTCGATTAATATTCGTGTTTGAACACAGCATATCACTGTACTCCTATTAAATAAAATAAACAAAAATTTTGGTTGTACTTCATTTCAAAATTATTTCCTTTAAAAGTGGTATACGATATCACCGACCCAATGCATCGGATCGGAAAATACCATAAAATATAATTTCTAGATTTTTTAATGATATTAAAAAAAAGTTCATCTCAAATCTACTGTATCTCTAATAGGTCATCATTTTTTTTATTTCCACTCCCCTATAAACCTCCCTCCCTTAGTGGATTTCAATCAAAAAGGAAAGTGTACAACAATATATGAAATTTGAAAATTCAAAGAAAAGCTGTTTTTGAGATCCGAACATACGTCAGGCCGGAACTGGTCAAACTGAGGTCAAAATTAGACGGAAAATCAAGTCCAAAAAATGTCGCGTTCACAAGTACAAAGTTCTTCAGAAAAAAATCATATATAGAACATTATACAGGTAATTTCCAATAGAAAAATCACGAATAGCACGGCAAAAAGGGGCACCGTTAACTCATCAGATTTCCTGAGTGCTGGGTTGAGAAACTGCTCATGTCATCTCGCGTTCTGTTCTCTATTCCTTCCATAGACAGAAGTTTAAACAAACCATAAGTATATATATATATATATATATATATATATATATATAAATATTTATGTACCCTTCAAATGCTTACCTGTTGAGCTTAGGGAGTTGAGGCATATGTGCTTGGTTAAATCAACCATTCAAATGCTTACCTGTTGAGCGTATATGGTAGTCATGATGGGATTTTCGAATGATTTCTTCAAATGTAAATCGATCCAACATAGTAGATAACGAAAATGAGCCAGAAACCTTCTGTCAGCATACAGCCCCCACAGCTGGGGTTGGAGGACCATAGCCTCTGTCAGAAACATCATGCCAATATACAGTCCCCACAGCTGGAGTTGGAGGAACACAGCCTCAGCCAGAAACCTCATGCCAATATACAGCCCCCACAGCTGGGGTTGGAGGACCATAGCCTCTGTCAGAAACATCATGCCAATATACAGCCCCCACAGCTGGGGTTGGAGGACCATAGCCTCTGTCAGAAACATCATGCCAATATACAGTCCCCACAGCTGGGGTTGAAGGAACATAGCCTCAGCCAGAAACCTCATGCCAATATACAGCCCCCACAGCTGGGGTTGGAGGACCATAGCCTCTGTCAGAAACCTCATGCCAATATACAGGCCCCACAACTGGGGTTGGAGGAACATAGCCTCAGCCAGAAACCTCATGCCAATATACAGCACCCACAGCTGGGGTTGAAGGAACATAGCCTCAGCCAGAAACCTCATGCCAATATACAGTCCCCACAGCTGGAGTTGGAGGAACATAGCCTCAGCCAGAAACCTTGTGCCAATATACAGCCCCCACAGCTGAGGTTGGTGGAACTTAACCTCAGTAAGAATCCTCATGCCAATATACAGCCCCCACAGCTGGGGTGAAGGAACATAACCTCAGCAGAAACCTTGTGCCAAAATGTAGCCCCCATAGCTGGGGTTGGAGGAACATAGCCTCAGCCAGAAAACTTGTGCCAATATTCAGCCCCCATAACTGGAGTTGACGGAACATAGCCTCAGCCAGAATCCTTGTGCCAATATTCAGCCCCACAGCTGGGGTTGGAATAACATAGACTCAGCCAGAAACCTCATGCTAATATACAGCCCCCACAGCTGGGGTTGAAGGAACATAGCCTCAGCCAGAAACCTGTGCCAATATTCAGCCCCCAGAACGTGGGTTGGAGGAACATAGCCTCAGCCAGAAACCTTGTGCCAATATACAGCCACCATATTTGGGGTTGGAGGAACATAGCCTCAGCCAGAAACCTTGTGCCAATATTCAGCCCCCACAACTGGGGTTGAAGGAACATACCCTCAGCCAGAAACCTCATGCCAATATACAGCCCCCATATTTGGGGTTGGCGGAACATAGCCTCAACCAGAAACCTCATGCCAATATACAGTCTCACAGCTGGAGTTGGGGGAACATAGCCTCAGCCAGAAACCTTGTGCCAATATTCAGCCTCCACAGCTGGGGTTGGAGGAACTTAGCCTCAGCCAGAAACCTCATGCCAATATACAGCCCCCATATTTGGGGTTGGCGGAACATAGCCTCAGCCAGAAACCTCATGCCAATATACAGCCCCCACAGCTGGGGTTAGAGGACCATAGCCTCTGTCAGAAACCTCATGCCAATATACAGGCCCCACAACTGGGGTTGGAGGAACATAGCCTCAGCCAGAAACCTCATGCCAATATACAGCACCCACAGCTGGGGTTGAAGGAACAAAGCCTCAGCCAGAAACCTCATGCCAATATACAGTCCCCACAGCTGGAGTTGGAGGAACATAGCCTCAGCCAGAAACCTTGTGCCAATATACAGCCCCCACAGCTGAGGTTGGTGGAACTTAACCTCAGTAAGAATCCTCATGCCAATATACAGCCCCCACAGCTGGGGTGAAGGAACATAACCTCAGCAGAAACCTTGTGCCAAAATGTAGCCCCCATAGCTGGGGTTGGAGGAACATAGCCTCAGCCAGAAAACTTGTGCCAATATTCAGCCCCCATAACTGGAGTTGACGGAACATAGCCTCAGCCAGAATCCTTGTGCCAATATTCAGCCCCACAGCTGGGGTTGGAATAACATAGACTCAGCCAGAAACCTCATGCTAATATACAGCCCCCACAGCTGGGGTTGAAGGAACATAACCTCAGCAGAAACCTCTGGCCAATATACAGCCCCCACACTGGGGTTGGAGGAACATAGCCTCAGCCAGAAACCTGTGCCAATATTCAGCCCCCAGAACGTGGGTTGGAGGAACATAGCCTCAGCCAGAAACCTTGTGCCAATATACAGCCACCATATTTGGGGTTGGAGGAACATAGCCTCAGCCAGAAACCTTGTGCCAATATTCAGCCCCCACAACTGGGGTTGAAGGAACATACCCTCAGCCAGAAACCTCATGCCAATATACAGCCCCCATATTTGGGGTTGGCGGAACATAGCCTCAACCAGAAACCTCATGCCAATATACAGTCTCACAGCTGGAGTTGGGGGAACATAGCCTCAGCCAGAAACCTTGTGCCAATATTCAGCCTCCACAGCTGGGGTTGGAGGAACTTAGCCTCAGCCAGAAACCTCATGCCAATATACAGCCCCCATATTTGGGGTTGGCGGAACATAGCCTCAGCCAGAAACGTCATGCCAATATACAACCCACATAGCTGGGGTTGGAGGAACATAACCTCAGCCAGAAAACTTGTGCCAATATTCAGCCCCCACAGCTGGGGTTGAAGGAACATAGCCTCAACCAGAATCCTTGTGCCAATATTCAGCCCTACAGCTGGGGTTGGAATAACATAGACTCAGCCAGAAACCTTGTGCCAAAATACAGCCCCCACAGCTGGGGTTGAAGGTACTTAATCTCAGTAAGAATCATCATGCCAATATACAGCCCCCATAGCTGGGGTTGGAGGAACATAGCCTCAGCCAGAAACCTCTGGCCAATATACAGTCCCCACATCTGGAGTTGGAGGAACTTAGCCTCAGCCAGAAACCTTGTGCCAATATTCAGCCTCCACAGCTGGGGTTGAAGGAACATAACCTCAGCCAGAAACCTCAGGCCAATATACAGCCCCCACTGCTGAGGTTGGAGGAACTTAACCTCAGTCAGAATCATCATGCCAATATACAGCCCACATAGCTGGGGTTGGAGGAACATAGCCTCAGCCAGAAACCTTGTGCCAATATTCAGCCCCAATAGCTGGCGTTGGAGGATCATAGCCTCAGCCAGAACCTTGTGCCAATCTTCAGCCCCCACAACTGGGGTTGAAGGAACATGGCCTCAGCCAGAAACCTCAGGCCAATATACAGTCCCCAAAGCTGGAGTTGAAGGAACATAGCCTCAACCAGAAACCTCATGCCAATATACAGTCCCGACAGCTGGAGTTGGAGGAACATAGCCTCAGCCAGAATCCTTGTGCCAATTTTCAGCCCCTCAGCTGGGGTTGGAATAACATAGACTCAACCAGAAACCTCATGCTAATATCCAGCCCCCACAGCTGGGGTTGAAGGAACATAACATCAGCCAGAAACATCAGGCCACTCACTATACAGTCCCCAAAGCTGGAGTTGAAGGAACATAGCCTCAGCCAGAATCCTCGTGCCAATATTCAGCCCTACAGCTGGGGTTGGAATAACATAGACTCAGCCAGAAACCTTGTTCCAAAATACAGCCCCCACAGCTGGGGTTGAAGGAACTTAATCTCAGTCAGAATCATCATGCCAATATACAGCCCCCATAGCTGGGGTTGGAGGAACATAGCCTCAGCCAGAAACCTCAGGCCAATATACAGTCCCCACAGCTGGAGTTGAAGGAACATAGCCTCAGCCAGAAACCTTGTGCCAATATTCAGCCCCACAGCTGGGGTTGGAATAACATAGACTCAGCCAGGAACCTCATGCTAATAAACAGTCCCAACAGCTGGGGTTGAAGGAACGTAACCTCAGCCAGATACCTCAGGCCAATATTCAGCCCCAAAAACTTGGGTTGAAGGAACATACCCTCAGCCAGAATCCTTATGCCAATATACAGTCCCCATATTTGGGGTTGGCGGAACATAGCCTCAACCAGAAACCTCATGCCAATATACAGTCCCCACAGCTGGAGTTGGAGGAACTTAGCCTCAGCCAGAAAGCTTGTGCTGCCAATATTCAGCCCCACAGCTGGGTGTGGAGGAACTTAACCTCAGTCAGAAAGCTCTTGCCAATATACAGCACCCACAGCTAGGGTGAAGGAACATAGTCTCCGTCAAAGACCTCACGTCAAAGTACAGTCCCCACAGCTGGGGTTAGAGGAACATACCCTCACCCAGAAACCTCATGCCAATATACAGCCCCCATATTTGGGGTTGGCGGAACATAGCCTCAACCAGAAACCTCATGCTAATATACAGTCCCCACAGCTGGAGTTGGAGGAACATAGCCTTAACCAGAAACCTCATGCCAATATACAGTCCCGACAGCTGGAGTTGGAGGAACATAGCGTCAACCAGAAACCTCATGCCAATATACAGTCCCCACAACTGGGGTTGGAGGAACATAGCCTCAGCCAGAAACCTCTTGCTAATATACAGCCCCCACAGCTGGGGTTGAAGGAACATAGCCTCAGTCAGAATCCTCATGCCAATATACAGCACCCATAGCTGGGGTGAAGGAACATAACCTCAGCAGAAACCTTGTGCCAATATTTAGCCCCCATAGCTGGGGTAGGAGGATTATAGCCTCAGCCAGAAACCTTGTGCCAATATTCAGCCCCACAACTGGGGTTGAAGGAACATAGCCTCAGCCAGAAACCTCATGCCAATATACAATCCCCATATTTGGGGTTGGCGGGACATAGCCTCAACCAGAAACCTCATGCAAATATACAGTCCCCTCAGCTGGAGTTGGAGGAACATAGCCTCACCCAGAAACCTCATGCCAATATGCAGTCCCCACAACTGGGTCTGGAGGAACATAGCCTCAGCCAGAATCCTTGTGCCAATTTTCAGCCCCACAGCTGAGGTTGGAATAACATAGACTCAGTCAGGAACCTCATGCTAATATCCAGCCCCCACAGCTGGGGTTGAAGGAACATAACATCAGCCAGAAACATCAGGCCACTCACTATACAGTCCCCAAAGCTGGAGTTGAAGGAACATAGCCTCAGCCAGAAACCTTGTGCCAATTTTCAGCCCCACAGCTGGTGTTGGAATAACATAGACTCAGCCAGATACCTCAGGCCAATATTCAGCCCCAACAACTTGGGTTGAAGGAACATACCCTCAGCCAGAAACCTCATGCCAATATACAGTCCCCATATTTGGGGTTGGCGGAACATAGCCTCAACCAGAACCTCATGCCAATATACAGTCCCCACAGCTGGAGTAGGAGGAATTTAGCCTCAGCCAGAAACCTTGTGCTGCCAATATTCAGCTCCACAGCTGGGGTTGGAGGAACTTAGCCTCAGCTATAGAACGTTTCACTTCGAGATGGCAGTATGTATTTTCAATGGGGTGCTCTGTCTCCCTCTTGCATATGCCTCGCTAGATAGCTCTGTCCTCCTCCCTCCGTGCGACGTTTCCGCTATATCTCAAAGTTGTCCAATTTTTACGGGAAAAATTCTCTAAAGTTCAGAATTTATCGCTCCATCTGCCTATGCTAAAAATTTATCAAGAAAATAAAATCTGTTTTTGCAATTAATTGTTTTTTGTCCATTTTTTACATAAAATTTTTAATGGAAATTCTTGTTTCTCTCGTCACTGTGATCTTATTTTTTTTAAGATATTAGTTTGAAATTCGACATGAAGTTTAGTATATATATCTTTATTCGTAGCAAGGAACAATTTTTTTTTCAACGACATTCCTTTCCATGTTTTTGCCTAATAAATATAAAAAATTGAGAAATCCTATTTTTAAAAAGTAGCCTGCGGGGAATTTCCGTTCTATAATTGTTTATTAAGTTTTGTTATACTCCTTTTAAAGAGGACAATTCAAATTTAATTTTGAGCCTCCTCCGAACATTATGGGTCGATTACAACTGATGCAATTAATGTTTATATGTTGTGCGAGCGTCCGGCACGAGGAGAGCTGGACCCCCCGCTCTCTCCCGCCCGCTCTCCCGTTCTTCTTATAACTGTCTATTCTACCATGATTATTTAAAAAGCCTCAACTCAGAAATTGTAAATTTTACTGGAAGCACTTTTTTTATTAATCTTTTTAATGTGATTTGAAGGTTAATAACTTAAATATATCTTTCAAAATGTAATTTTCGACAAAAATTGGAGTTAAGGCCTTTTATAATCTGGAGCAATAGAGGACTGTGAACAAACAGGATTGGGATGATTATTTATAACAATAATATTAATATATATCTTTAATCCCTTAATAATTAATTCATTATAATCATAATTATAGTTGCATAATTAAAAATAAACCCATTTTAATCAAAGAAATTCCTAAATAAAAATCTTTAATGACCTTCAAAAATGTCTATTGAAAGCATACTTAATTTTGAGTATCTAATTCTTAGCCCATCTGCCAAGGAGAGAAGCCTATTAAATTTAACGTTTAAAGAAAAAACTATCCATTTAGATTATTGGCCAAAATAGTCAAAATCTTAAGTATGCTCATGCTAACAATCAAAACAAAAAGCACGAAAATGTAATATTATATTAAGAAAATATAATATTATATTAGGTGCTATATAAAAACATCAGTACTTGTTTCTTCGTCTGCCAGAGGTTCAACTCCGCTCATTCCTTGCGAGTTCCGCGACGCTCGCACAACATATAAACATTAATTGCATCAGTTGTAATCGACCCATAATGTTCGGAGGAGGCTCAAAAATAAATTTGAACTGTCCTTTTTAAAAGGATTATGACAAAACATAATAAAACCTATATAGAACGAAAATTCCCCGCAGGCCTACTTTTTTAAAATTGGATTTCACATTTTTATTTTTATTATGGAAAAAACATGATAAGGAATGACATTTTAAAAAAAGTGTTCCTTGTAACGAACATAGATAACATAAACTAACTTCGTATAGAATTTCAAACAAATATCTTAAAAAATATGATCGCAGTGACGAGAGAAACAAGAATTTCCATTAAATTTTTTAGGTAAAAAAATTGGCACAATACAGCCCCCATTTATTTCGATTGTGTATCTTGTTTGTTGAGGTTTATTCTTAGTATAGGCCGAGAGAAGATTAATTTCTGCACATATTCAGAATTTTTCCCGAGTTTTTCAGAATTTTGGCGGATTTGAGTGAGATTTGGCAACAGCGCACCAGATCTACTGCCATCTCGATGTGAAACGCACTATAGAAACCTCATGCCAATATACAGCCCTTATATTTGGGGTTAGCGGGACATAGCCTCAACCAGAAACCTCATGCTAATATTCAACCCCCACACTGGGGTAGGAGGAACATAGCCTCAGCCAGAAACCTTGTGCCAATATTCAGTCCACACAGCTGGGGTTGATGGAACATAGCCTCAGCCAGAAAGCTTGTGCCAATATTCAGTCCCCACAGTTGGGGTTAGAGGAAGATACCCGCACCCAGAAACCTCATGCCAATATACAGCCCCCATATTTGGGGTTGGCGGGACATAGCCTCAACCAGAAACCTCATGCCAATATACAGTCCCCACAGCTGGAGTTGGAGGAACATAGCCTCACCCAGAAACCTCATGCCAATATACAGTCCCGACAGCTGGAGTTGGAGGAACATAGCCTCAGCTAGAATCCTTGTGCCAATTTTCTGCCCCCACAGCTGGGGTTAGAGGAACATACCCTCACCCAGAAACCTCATGCTAATATCCAGCCCCCACAGCTGGGGTTGAAGGAACATAACATCAGCCAGAAACCTTGTGCCAATATTTAGCTCCCATAGCTGGGGTTGGAGGAACATAGCGTCAGCAAGAAACCTTTTGCCAATATTCAGTCCCCACAACTGGGGTAGAAGGAACATAACCTCAGTCAGAATCATCATGCCAATATACATCCCCCACAGCTGGGGTGAAGGAACATAACCTCAGCAGAAACCTTGTGCTAAAATGTAGCCCCATAGCTGGGGTTGGAAGAACATAGCCTCAGCCAGAAACCTTATGCCAATATACAGCCCCCATAGCTGGGGTTAATGGAACATAGCCTCAGCCAGGAACCTCATGCCCATATACAGTCCCCAAAGTTGGAGTTGGAGGAACATAGCCTCAGCCAGAAACCTCATGCCAATATAAAGCCCCCACACTGCGGTTGGAGGAACATAGCCTCAGCCAAAAACCTTGTGCCAAAATTCAGCCCCCACAGCTGGGGGTGGAGGAACCCAACCTCAGTCAGAAACCTCATGCCAATATACAGTCCCCACAGCTGGAGTTGGAGGAACATAGCCTCAACCAGAAACCTCATGCCAATATACAGTCCCCACAACTGGGGTTGGAGGAACATAGCCTCAGCCAGAAAGCTTGTGCCAATATTCAGTCCACACAGCTGGGGTTAGAGGAACATACCCGCACCCAGAAACCTCATGCCAATATACAGCCCCCATATTTGGGGTTAGCGGGACATAGCCTCAACCAGAAACCTCATGCTAATATACAACCCCCACACTGGGGTAGGAGGAACATAGCCTCAGCCAGAAACCTTGTGCCAATATTCAGTCCACACAGCTGGGGTTGATGGAACATAGCCTCAGCCAGAAAGCTTGTGCCAATATTCAGTCCCCACAGTTGGGGTTAGAGGAAGATACCCGCACCCAGAAACCTCATGCCAATATACAGCCCCCATATTTGGGGTTGGCGGGACATAGCCTCAACCAGAAACCTCATGCCAATATACAGTCCCCACAACTGGGGTTGGAGGAACATAGCCTCAGCCAGAAACCTTGTGCCAATATTCAGTCCCCACAGCTGGGGTTGAAGGAACATACCCTCACCCAGAAACCTTGATACCCATTGAGGAACTCTGCCTCATCCTAAAACACTTTGCAAGTATACAGCTCACCTTGAAAGCCATTGAGGAACTCTCCCTCATCCTGAAACACCCTGCAAGTATACAGCAAACCTTTAAAGGGATTGAGGAACTCTGCCTCATCCTGAAACACCCTGCAAGTATACAGCCCACCTTTTAAGGGATTGGGGAACTCTGCCTCATCGTGAAACAACCTGCAAGTATACAGCCCACCTTTTAAGGGATTGGGGAACTCTGCCTCATCGTGAAACAACCTGCAAGTATACAGCCCACCTTTAAATTGATTGGGGAACTCTGCCTCATTCTGAAACTACCTGCAAGTATACAGCCCATCTTTAAAGGGATTGGGGAACTCTGCCTCATCCTGAAACAACCTGCAAGTATACAGCCCACCTTTAAAGTGATTGGGGAACTCTGCCTCATTCTGAAACAACCTGCAAGTATACAGCCCACCTTTAAAGTGATTGGGGAACTCTGCCTCATTCTGAAACAACCTGCAAGTATACAGCCCACCTTTAAAGTGATTGGGGAACTCTGCCTCATTCTGAAACTACCTGCAAGTATACAGCCCATCTTTAAAGAGATTGGGGAACTCTGCCTCATTCTGAAACAACCTGCAAGTATACAGCCCACCTTTAAAGTGATTGGGGAACTCTGCCTCATTCTGAAACTACCTGCAAGTATACAGCCCATCTTTAAAGAGATTGGGGAACTCTGCCTCATTCTGAAACAACCTGCAAGTATACAGCCCACCTTTAAAGTGATTGGGGAACTCTGCCTCATTCTGAAACAACCTGCAAGTATACAGCCCACCTTTAAAGTGATTGGGGAACTCTGCCTCATCGTGAATCACCCTGCAGATCTACTGCCTACCATTAAAGATGATTGGGGAACAATGCCTCAGCCAAACCCATCTTGCATATATGTAGTCCAGCTTTAAAAGCGATTGGGAATATTGTCTCAGCCATAACCATCCTTAAAATTATCAGTCCATCTTTAAAGTAATTCAGGGAACGCTGCCTCAGCCATAACCACCTTCAAGCACACTTTGGGCGATTCATATCTTATTCTTTAATGGATGGAATCGTGCCAGTAATGGCCAAATGTGGTTAGTGCGCCCTGGATAAGAAAATCGAATTTTTCCATCATGAGGCAGACTGGAAAATATCATATAGCCGATCTTCTTTTTATTTTTTTTTTAACTTTCTTTTTATACATTATTTTTCTATGCTGAATATCATCTGAGTTAGGTGTAGTTTTTAAACTTCTAAACCGCTACTATTAACGTGTCTCTACTTGTACATCTGTGTCAATAATTTGAATTTATTGTTATATCTGACTGAAATAAAAGGTTGATTATTTAATGAGCTGGTCTCCACAATACATTGGAATACATGGATAAAGTTGCTCAAAAAATGTACACAAAATATAGAAAAATGTTTATTTATTTAAAAATCTATTGTATATACAAAGTTACAGGACGGAATAAAAATACAAGAGATATGTTGAAATATATTAAAAAAGAAAACAAGTAATTATCCGTTGCTACATAAATTTATATATTACATGTGAGTTATCATAATTGTAATACTATAGATACTCACAACATTTATATTACAATACTCACAACATCACACTAAAATGAACATATTATATTAAAACAGGATATTTACAATAATATTACATATATATATATATATATATATATATATATATATATATATATATATATATATATATACAACATCAGGAGTTAAATAATAGATTCATAGAATTTATTTAAAAAAACATTAAACACTAAGTTATGGGAAGGAATACAATCATAAGAGCAAATAAATATATCATTACATGTAACTGATTAAGACTGCAAAATATTATATATACCTAACACTAGGTGGTAAATAAACTATAATTCCTATTTATTAAAAAAAAATAAAAACATTAAATGGAATGTTATAGGAATGAATACAATTATAAGAGCAAATAAATGTATCATTACATATATATATATATATATATATATATATATATATATATATATATAATAGGAATAGGAGATAGGAATTCGTTTTGGAAAAATACATACAATTTTACCAAAAATAAATTCGCATAACAAATGAAAGCATTACATTATTAAAACAGTAGTCTCAAAGTCTAATAATTAGAACAAAATTAGACGGTTACTGGCATATTGGGTCTACATGAAAAATGGAAATTGGATCTTAATGGAAAGTGGAATGTATATATGCAAAATGGGTTGTGGATTGTCGTTATACACGGAAACTAGGTCTAAATGGGTTGTGGAATGTCGTTATACATGGAAAGTAGGTCTAAATGGGTTGTGGAATGTCGTTATACATGGAAAGTAGGTCTAAATGGGTTGTGGAATGTCGTTATACATGGAAAGTAGGTCTAAATGGGTTGTGGAATGTCGTTATACATGGAAAGTAGGTCTAAATGGGTTGTGGAATGTCGTTATACATGGAAAGTAGGTCTAAATGGGTTGTGGAATGTCGTTATACATGGAAAGTAGGTCTAAATGGGTTGTGGAATGTCGTTATACATGGAAAGTAGGTCTAAATGGGTTGTGGAATGTCGTTATACATGGAAAGTAGGTCTAAATGGGTTGTGGAATGTCGTTATACATGGAAAGTAGGTCTAAATGGGTTGTGGAATGTCGTTATACATGGAAAGTAGGTCTATATGGGTTGTGGAATGTCGTTATACATGGAAAGTGAAGTGTCATTATACATGGAATGTAGCTCTAAATGGGTTGTAGAATGAGGTTATACATGGAATATTGGAGAGTTATATTCTGGAGAGCCTAGTATCTATGGAGTCTGCTCCTCAGCAAGGTTTATCATATGTATGGCGGGAGTGTAGTGAGTAGGGAAGGGGGTTCTGCAGATATTGAAGAGTTATATTCTGGAGAGCATAGCATATACGGAGCCTACTGGTCTGGAGTGACTTGAGTGGAGAGACTATCTGCTACCGACTGTATATCATCAATAATGTCCATCTTGTGTTGGGTGAGTTCGTCGAGTGTGTCGAAGCTATCCTCGCAGATATTGCAGAGATACTCGCGGCGGATTGAGTGTTGTGCTTCGTGGGCTCTACACTCATCCATGCTGGTAAATCCCATCTCGCAAAACTGGCACTTGTACAGACGTTCAGCCTTTTCGTGAGCATCTCTCTTGCTCTTTGTTTTAAATCTTAGATTACAATAGCGACAGGAATATGGTTTGTCTTTGTGAGAATTCTGATGTGAATTATAATCTTTTCTTTTAGTGAAACCTTCCCCACACGTTGGACATACAGACATCTTACAGATTAAAAAGTATTCCATATACTCATCAGGTATAGCGTTTTCTTCTTTGTGCGTCTTCGTGTGTCCTTTAAGAGCTCTTTTATTTAAAAATCTACTGTTACAGTATTTACATTCGTATCTTTTGGGGCCGATGTGACTCTCCTTATGCTCGTTAAATACGTCACGCTCGGCGTAGCACCGACGGCAGAATTCGCAAACAAATACACCGTCTTTGTTTACTTCCGTTTTGATTATAAAAGCCGAGAGCTGGTGGTATTGGTGTCTATGGCGGCTTTTACTGTGGCATACAGCAGATCGGTGGGATGGAAACGTTTCATAACAAATAGAACAAGTGTAGCAATCCTTATCATCCGTATCTTCGTCAAACTCTGGTGAAACATTGGCAATTGTTGTAGGAATCAACGCAATCGTGTCGTCCCTGAAAGTTGATACCAAAATATATAAATTCTTGCTTGCGCAATTATCTGTAATTGAATTGTTATTTAATAATAATTGTAGTAGTAATTGTAAGGAATAGCCATAGAAATAGACAGGTATTAGGAAAGTACAGATTAGCAAAACGGAATTAAGGAGCAATGCAAAGGCATAGCGATAGCGAAGAAAGTCCATCTCGCAGGAGCTGCGTGAACTAACCATTTTTGTTCCTAAACCAGTGCTATGCTGATCATTTAATAGTACCATCTAATCTCTGACTCTCTAATAATTTAAAAAACTATGTATTGAAAAATTAAAATTTAAGCTTGTCATGAGATGTTAACTGACTTACTTAGTTGCTTTATGGGCAACTCGGATAACTAGAATTCGGCTGAAGGAATGAAGCAAGTAATTTGCGTAGGAATAATGACATGCTCAACAATTCTTTCCAATATGAACTCACCTGGATAAATTAATTCAAATCCATGTTCAAATGTTATCCTTGATAATTCAAATCTATGTTATTTTTCAACGCCAGTAAAAGATTGCACCAAGTAAACTGCCCCTCCCCCCCTTCTCTTCTCCCAAACATTAATTCATGAGAAACACCAGTTAGCCCTTAAGTGTATTTAATGCTTATTTAATTAAAACGCCAAAATTATTTGAACAAACATTTTTAGAATTGTGAAGATAATGTTATCAGATTTGTTAATATAATTTAATGTATTACAGGATTGAGATCCTAAATGAGTTGGCACCACTGAGCCTAGGGAGGTGTGGAATGGGGTTTACTTCCTTTGTCCTATCTGTCTGCCGCTTCTCTGCCGATCCCATATTAGTCTATGTTTACATGATAATTGATGCTTACGTACACTTATAGGAACGTAGTGTTATTCTCAGGAATGTGAATTTGTTAAATAATCATAAATAAATAATTTAAAAGGATGAACGCTGGGGAGGTGCACCCAGTTATTTCTGATATTTATTAACTCGGCTCCATTAATATATGATGTATACTGAACACGCTATGCACCAATATGAATATACAGTTTACAATCGAGACTTACAAAAGAGTATTTTCAATGGTGGTTATTATGCACCTAAAACAACTGTCACCGTTGGGCTTTGTACTGCACCAAGGGAAACGAAATTTTATTCATACACGGTTTGGATGACAGAATACTACATATGATTATGAATTATATGGTCCATTACGTTATAAAAAAAAACTACATGCATAGGAGACGGGAAATATAAAAATATTGAAGACAGAGAAGCCTTACAGAACAAATAATTTTATTATTAACAAATCCACAGCAACGGCGGGTATAAACCCTAAACACTGGGACGGCGAATGGCAAAATATTGTGTAAAGAAAAGCCTTTTTTGGTAGCCAAAAAAATACCATCCTCATTCCGCCTCAAATGATTTCCCCAGGTAAGAATATAGTATATATATAGTCAGATGGATAGATAGATAATTAGACATACAGATATATAAATAGAATAGATGGATAGATAGAGTGATAGATACTTAATATGCTTTACAGAACTTTCCTTGGCAAAGGAGTATAACATATATAATATTTGTTAGCTACAACGTTAGTTTGAAAAAATAAATAAATGAAAATATACATGAATAAATAAACCAATACTTCCATATATAAATAATGTAATACAACAAACTTTAACTATAAATATAAATTAATGACTAGAAAAAAAATAGCAAAATAAATAGAAAGCCTTCGTCGTTCGAAATATGTCTAATAAAATTCTATGATTATCGAAATCAATAAGAGATGTAATCTTAATATGAATATGAAATTAAAGTAATTAAAGGAATTACGGCCCGAACTAGCTCTTGACGGAAACTCACGACTAGACCCGAAGTTAGCCGATCTCATCTCAGAAGCTGAAAACAGAAAAGTCCGTCACGCAGGGGCTGCGTAAACTAAGCAGATTTCCCTCGTGAAGTTTAGTAATAGATAAATATACATACTGCTAACACAACACCGTGAATAAATACAAACGGAAATAAGAAATGTTTCATCCAATTTCAATAGCCTGCCGACAGGAAGCGTTAGGTTAGAAATGTAAACAAACGGGTCCCGCCTCACACCGGAAAGAAAAACAATTACTGAAATATATCAGAATATAACACATTAATTTTATTGAGAACTATTTACTATATCTAGTACTGTAATTATGAGTCAGAACAATTGTTATCTCAATCAATAAAATTTTAGTAGTCCAAAACTTATGATGGGGGGGGGAGTCACCAGTGCATATTTGCATGTATCTCGTATAATAAAGGTCACTTGAATACAATTTTTGGTATTTAAACTTCCAATAATGTGATTTATTATGTATCAGAGTATTGTTTACGTAACATGAGTAGAAGTGGCGGTTTGGTGAAAACTGAAAAATGTAAATATCTCGGTTAATATTCAAGATAGAGAATAAATGTATATAACAATATTTATAGTAAATTTAATTTGTAATAAGATTGATTCTGTATAATTTTTCGATCCGACGTATAGTAACGGAGATATTTCGAATTTTCGAAAATCCTCCCCTCTAAACCCCCCCTCCCACTGGTCCGATTTCAGCCGTTAACGAACTTGATCTTTCTTTTTACATAAAACGCTTAAATATGAAGTTTGGTAAGGATTAAACAAAAATTGCGACCGTTAGAGCGGTAACAGACAAATATATAGATATATATATCTTAATATATATAAATCTCCTGTCACGATGTTTGTCCGCGATGGACTCCTAAACTACTTAACCGATTTTAAATTAAATTAGCACACCGTGAGCAGTCTGGTCCAACTTGAGAGATAGGCTATATTAATTTTCTCTGAGAAGAACAGGAGTGGGGGTTATAAGGGAGGCCTGAAATTAAAAGTTGCGATATTTCGTTTTCTATTGTTTTTTTCGCAAATATGCACATAACAAAAGTTGTTTATTTTGTTATTTAGAGTAACTTTTGTCATAAACACTTTCATCGTATTCCGAAGTTTAAATGAGTTATACGCTTATGACTATAGCGGGAGTCAACAATATTATTTGGGACAAAAGACCCAACCGAAATAAATAAAACTCGGTATGTGTATTAGCACTAACGCTTTCATTATAAGAAGCCATACCAACATTTCTAGGGACGGGCAGGAGTGGGGGTTTTAAAGGAAGCCAGAAATTAAAAATAGCGATATTTCGTTTCCTATTGGTTTATCGGCAAATATGAACATAACAAAAGTTGTTTATTTTGCTATTTAGAGTAACTTTTGTTATATACACTTTTTTCGTATACCGAATTATAAACGAGATATACGCTAAAAATTATAGCGGAAGTGAAAAATTTTATTTGGCACAAAAGACTCAACCGAACTAAATAAAACAATCAGTATGTGTATTAGCACTAACGCCTTCCTTATAAAAAGCCATACTATTTCTAGGGACAGGCAGGAGTGGGGGTTATAAGGGAGACCTGAAATTAAAAATATTGATATTTCGTTTCCTATTGTAGTTTCGGCAAATATGCACATAACAAAAGTTGTTTATTTTGTTATTTAGAGAAATTTGCTCAAGAATTCTTTTCAATATGAACTACCAGGTACCTCACCTGGAAAAATTAATTCAAATGTATGTTAATATTTAGTCCTTAATAATTCAAAACTATGCATAATGCACAGGAAGCGGGAAATATGACAATATGGAGGACAGTGAAGTCTTACATAAAAAATTAATTTTATTATTAACAAATCCACAGAAACGACGGGTATTAACCCTAAACACTGGGACGGGTAAATGTCAAAATATTGTGCAAAATAAAGCCATGCCAAAAAAATACCATCAACATTCAGCCTCAAATGAATTCCCGAGCGAAGCCGGGTATCTGAGCTAGTATATATATATATATATATATATATATATATATATATATATATATATATATATATATAGATATATATATATACAGTTTTGAACGGACCTCATTTTCGTCATCTACTAGGTAGGATCGATGGACATTTGAAGAAAAATGTCGAAAATTCCGTCATGAGTACAACCTCAATAGCTGATTTCCCTTAAGGGAACTCTGCTAAAAATGCAAATATCTCGGTTAATTTTCAATATACAGAATAAATATATATTACATTATTTATAGTAAATATAATTTGCAATAAGATTGGTTCTATATAATTTTTCGATCCGACGTATAGTAACGGAGATATTTTGAATTTTCGAAAATCCTCCCTTCTAAACCCCCCCTCCCACTGGTCCGATTTCAGCCATTAACGAACTTGACCTTTATTTTTGCATAAAACGTTTAAATATCGAGTTTGGTAACGATCAAAGGAAAATTTCGATCGCTAGAGCGATACAGACAAATATATTCTTATATATTTGTCTGTTATTTTTCGAAACTCGCGTCTTGAGTACAACCTCAATAGCTGATTTCCCTTGAGGGAAATCTGCTAAAACCCTAAGGTTTGTCTGAAGAATAGATTTTCTATTTAAATTCTGCGTGGAATATTGTTAATATGCTCTATTAGCAGGTTTCCCTTGAGGGAAATCAGCTATTGAGGTCGTACTCATGACGTGATTTTTGAAAAATGTCTTCAAATGTCCATCGATCCCACCTAGAGATGACGAAAATGAGATCCGTTCAATATATATATTTATATATATATATATATATATATATATATATATATATATAGAGAGACAAACATAATTGTACCCTCTGTCTCTACATTAATTTTTTTCGACAATTCATGCTGAATTTGTACAAGGAGTGATAGCGGAAGTTGTCGGGAATCAAACTTTTTGGTTATGGTAATATATTATCTCCGATATCTTGATGTTATTGAAACAAGTATGTAATATCATTACAATTAAACGTTAATGGTAATGTCATTATTACAAAAGACAATATGCGTTTAAACTCAATATGATTGTTAAAAGTATTACTTAGGTTGCAGGGAGGGCTACGATCTCTTCCCCTCACATACCTTTTAGAATATAAATGAAATTATTATTAGGGTACCACTATTATTTAATTTCATCAGGTAGATAAATTATTAAAATAATGATTTGAATCAATAATTTATGGAAAACAATGTTGACAACCCACATGCTGGAGCGGAAGTTGTCGGGAGGCTAAAACAGTTAATTGGGTTTACTGAGTTCCTGTATAATGCTGGCATTGCTGGAAGTAATTTCCACTGAGATGTACTATCACGAATATAATTTACGTACAAAACTATGTTAAACTGCTCAGTTAAGGTGCTTGGATTGGTTTTTCACTGGAAATATGTTCATTATAGATGATATTTAATTGTAATAAATGCTACTCACGATTATGGTTTGAAATATTCAATAAAGTCCGTCACGGAGGGGCTGCGTAAACTAAGCAGATTTCCCACGTGAAGTTATACAATAGACAAATCTCCATACCAGAGCAGAACAGTTACGGCAAAGGGCCGAACTAGCGTTTGGCGGGAAACTAGTCATCCGTTATCGGCCCACAATTAATAAAAATGAAAATATCTCGGTTAATATTCAAGATAAAGAATAAATGTATGGAACCATGTTTACAGTAAATTTAATTTACAATAAGATTGGTTCTATACAATGTTCTGATCCGACGTATGGTTAAAGAGATATTTTGAATTTTTGAAAATCCCCCCTCTAAAACCCCCCTCCCACTGGTCCGATTTCAGCCATTAACGAACATGATCTGCCTTTTTGCATAAACCGTTTAAATATCGAGTTTGCTAACGATCAAACAAAAATTGCGACCGCTAGAGCGTTAACAGACAAATAGCTGATTTCCCTTAAGGGAAATCAGCTATTGAGGTCATACTCATGGCGCGATTTTAGAAAATGTCCGTTCAAAATTATATATATATATATAAAATTGTAACCTCTGTCTGTACATTGATTTTTTTCGCGAAATTTCACGATAAATTTTCGTTTCACATGTCATAGACACCATAACTGCATTTTGTTTCTTTGGTGTCTGTCTGTTTGTTTGTTTGTTTGTTACCTTTTCACGCATAAACGGCTGAACCGAATTTTATGAAACTTGGTATGTATATTACTACTAGCCCAACTTAGACTTTAGGCTATATTAATATTCTCTCAGACGAACAGGAGTGGGGGTTATAAGGGAGGCCTGAAATTAAAAATAGCGATATTTCGTTTCCTATTGCTTTTTCAGCAAATATGCACATAACAAAAGTTGTTTATTTTGTTATTTAGAGTAATCTTTGTTATATGCACTTTTGCCGTATACGGAAGCATAAATGAGTTATACGCTATCAACTAAAATGGGAGTCCACAATTTTATTTGGCACTAAAGACTCAACCGAATTAAACCAAACTCGGTATGTGAATTAGTACTAACGCCTTCATTATAATATGCCATACTAACATTTCTAGGGACGGGCAGGAGTGGGGGTTATAAGGGAGGCCTGAAATTCAAAATAGTGATATTTCGTTTCCTATTGGGGTTTCGGCAAAAGTGCAAATAACAAAAGTTGTTTATTTTGTTATTTAGAGAAACTTTGGTTATATACACTTTTGTCGTATACCTAAGTATAAATGAGTTATACGTTAAAACTTTAGCGGGAGCCAACAATTTTATTGGGCACTAACGGCTGAACCGAACTTAACAAAACTCGGTATGTCAATTAGCATTAATTCTTCCATGATTATAAATTATATTAACATTTTTAGGTTCGAACGGGAGGGGGGTTAAGGGAGGCCTGAAATAAAAATTCACCATATTTACATGTATAAGAGACGGGAAATATAAAAATATCGAAGCCTTATCGAACAAATAATTCTATTATTAGCAAATCCACGGCAACGACGGGTATCAATCCTAAACACTGGGACGGGTAAATGTCAAAATATTGTGCAATGTAAAGCCTGCTAAAAATTACCATCACCATTCAGCCTCAAATGAATTCCCGGGCGGAGCCGGGTATCTGAGCTAGTATATATATATATATATATATATATATATATATATATATATATATATATATATATAATTTTGAACGGACCTCATTTTCGTCATCCCCTGGGTAGGATCGATGGACATTTGAAGAAATTTTTCGAAAATCGCGTCACGAGTACGACCTCATAAAAATGGTGAGTCAAAAAATGTAGAGGGATAGGTTAGGAACACATTTTAATTTATTCTTTAACACTATAATTTCTATTCTATTAGTCCCCCTACCCCTAGTTACCCTATAGGATTGGCTATTTCGGAAAAAAATTACGTCGTGGAGGGAAGTGTAATTGTATACATTGAAGCTTGCTATAAAAATACCATTAGTCAGGCAACAATGATTTCCCGGGCATCGCCGGGTACCTTAGCTATTAAATATATTAGTTAAGTCAGTTAGTGGTTTCAATATTTTTCTGATCAATACCAAACTCTTAGATATCGAGTTACGTTTTATGTAAAAATGATGGCTTAAGGGGAGAATTTCTAAAATTTGAAATATCTCCGTTATAATTCGTTGGATCGATAATTTGTATAGTATCAATCTTATTGCAAATGTAATGTTCTATAAATGCTGCAATGTACGTTTTTTTCATTGTCTTCATTATAAACCGATATGCTGATATTTGGATTTTTTAGTTCTTGGCCCTCAGTAAACACCACCCCCCCCCCCTGCTCATGTCATATTAACAATTAGCTGTTATATAATGTTCTATATACTTCATTTGAAGCCTTAATACCAAATATTTTTCTTATTGAATTTTTACGTTTTCAGATAAATGCAAATACGGGAGGCAGGTCGGAAATCTACTTAGTAAACACGGCCCCTACATGACGGACATTTTCTTTCTTAGGAAAACTGAAAAGTTAAAAAAAGTATCACCACCGAGTTTAAATACAAAATCAGATAACCCTAGAGTTTTATTTTTAATGTAGGTTAATTTAGTGCGTTTTGCACGAAACAAATTCTTCTTGTATAAAACTCACGACTCTAGGTTTCCTCAATTAAGACTTAACTGACGCGCCGAGCCGTAGTCCCTTTCCATTGAAGGTTTTGTGATAAAATGATAAATACTATTATAAAGATAATCTCACCTGTTGATGGGGACATGTTCTGCCCCAGGAGGAGCAGCTGCAGCACCACGGGCATCTATATTACCAGGTGCAGCAGCACCAGTACGGCTAGGTGGAGCAGCACGGGGAACACCAGCACGAGCACCTGCATTGCCTGGAACAGCGGCACCGGTACGGGTAGCTGCAGCAGCACGGCGAACACCAGCACGAGCAGGAGCTGCAGCACGGGCTACTGCACCAGCAGGACTAGATGCAGCAGCACGGGCAATACCCGCACGGGAAGTAAGGGCGGCAGCAACAGTAGGGTCATCTGCATTCGCAGCAAAACCAGCAAGGACTGCAGCAGCTGTGGCTGGATCAGTAGCACGGGAAGCTGCAGCAGGAGGGACAACATCTGAAGCAGGGGATGTAGGATAACCAGTAGAGACGGCATCAGCAGCAGTTGTAGCTCCACAAGCATGACCACCAGCTGGGGCCGCAGCAGCAGAGGCTGGATCAGTAGCAGGTTCAGTTGCAGCAGGATGGAAAACATCTGCAGCAGGGGCTGTAGCATAACCAGTAGAGACGGCATCAGCAGCAGTTGGAGCTCCACAAGCATGACCACCAGCTGGGGCCGCAGCAGCAGAGGCTGGATCAGTAGCAGGTTCAGTTGCAGCAGGATGGAAAACATCTGCAGCAGGGGCTGTAGCATAACCAGTAGAGACGGCATCAGCAGCAGTTGGAGCTCCACAAGCATGACCACCAGCTGGGGCCGCAGCAGCAGAGGCTGGATCAGTAGCAGGTTCAGCGGCAGCAGGAGGGACAACATCTGAAGCAGGGGATGTAGGATAACCAGTAGAGACGGCATCAGCAGCAGTTGCAGCTGCACAAGCATGACTACCAGCTGGGGCCGCAGCAGCAGAGGCTGGATCAGTAGCAGGTTCAGCTGCAGTAGGCTGGAAAACATCTGCAGCAGGGGCTGTAGCATAACCAGTAGAAACGGCATCAGCAGCAGGGGCTACTGCACAAGCAATGGCAGATGCAGCACGGGGAGCTGCACGGCCAGCTGCCCGAGCAGGGGTGCCTGCAAGAACAGCAGTTGCAGCACGCGCAGCAGCAGCACGCGTAACAGCAGCACGCGCAGCAGCAGCTGCACGAGCAAACACAGCAGTAGTAGTAGAACGAGCTAAGGTAGCAGCACGGGCAACTGGACCAGCATGGTTAGAAGCTCTAGCACGAACAAGGGCAGTATCACCAGCAGTGGCGGCTGCTCCAGCAACGGGAGCAGAAGCATGAGCAAAGCAATCAACAACTGCACGGGCAATGACACCTACATTTGTAAATGCAGCTGTAGCACGGGCTAAAACAGCAGCAAATGCAACTGGAGTAGGAGGGTTAGGAGAAACAGCACGAACAAGTTCACCTGCGCCATTAGGGGCAGGACCAGCATCCTCAGCAGCGGCAGCAAGCACGGCTGCAGCAGCAGGAGCGGCAGCAGCAGCGAGGGCGGCGGCAGCAGCCAGAGCAACAGGGGCAGCTGCATCAGCGACTGCAGCAGCACGGGCAGGGTCAACATGAGCTGCAGGGGCTGCTGCACCAGCCGGTACTGCATCAGCAACAGGGGCAGCCACACCAGCGGGGGCTGCAGCATCTGCAGGTGCAGCTTCACCAGCAAGGGCGGCTGCAGCATCTGCAGGTGCAGCTTCTCCAGCAAGGGCGGCTCCAGCATCTGCAGGTGCAGCTTCTCCAGCAAGGGCGGCTCCAGCATCTGCAGGTACAGCTTCGCCAGCAAGGGCGGCTGCTGCATTAGCAGACGCAGCTGCACAAACAGGGGCGCCAGCAAGCGCAGCAGCAACACGGACAGCTGCACGGACCGGGGCAGCAGGAGCATGGGTAGCTGCAACAGTAAGGGCGGCAGCAACAGCCCGTGCAAAGGTGCTGGAAGCAGCACGAGTAAAGCCAGCAGTTGCAGCACGGGCAACTGTTCCAGCAGGGGCAGCTGCATCAGCACTATCAGCGGTGGTAGCAACGTGGTCTTGAATCTTCCTGCTCCTTCTAGGCATCTTACTTAATCTCTTTCTCACTTCCGGTATATACCACTCACTGCCACTTATCTACGCACCCTGCAAAGACAAAGAAAATTCATTAGCATTATAAATATATTTATTACATACTAGCTGAGATACCCGGCTTCGCCCGGGAATTGATTTGAGGCTGAATGGTGATGGTATATTTTTGACAAGGCTTTACTTTGCACAATATTTTGACATTTACCCGTCCCAGTGTTTAGGGTTTATACCCGTTGTGGGCATTTGTTAATAATAAAATTAATTTTTTATGTAAGACTTCACTGTCCTCCATATTGTCATATTTCCCGTCTCCTGTGCATTATTAATAGATTTCAGTTATTAAGGACAAAATATTAAAATAGATTTGAATTAATTTTTCCAGGTGAGGTACCTCATAGTTCAAATTGGAATGAATTGTTGAGTATATCAATATTTTTACGCAAATTACTTGCTCCACGCATTGTTTCTGAAGAAATGTATAAAACAAACGTTAATCTAAATAGCAAAGTAAACAACGCAAATTACTTGCTCCACACATTGTTCCTGGAGAAATGTATAATACAAAAGTTAACCTAAATAGCAAAGTAAACAACTTTTGTTATGTGCATGTTTGTCGAAAACAAATACACAATGAAATATCCCGAATTTTTATTTCAGGCCTCCCTTATAACCCCCACTCCCGTCCTAATCTAAACATTTTAATATAGCTTATAATCATGGAAGAATTAATGCTAATTGACATACCGAGTTTTGTTAAGTTCGGTTCAATCGTTAGCGCCCAATAAAATAGTTGACTCCCGCTTTAGTTTATAGTGTATATCTCGTTTATACATTGTTAAAAGACAAAAATGAATATGACAAAAGTTACACTAAATAACAAAATAAACAACTTTTGTTATGTTCATATTTGCCGAAAAACGAATAGAAAACGAAATACCGCTATTTTAAATTCAGGCCTCCCGTACAACCCCCACTCCTGCCCGTCCCTAGAAATGTTGGTATGGCTTATTATAATGAAAGCGTTAGTGCTAATACACATACCGAGTTTTATTTATTTCGGTTGGGTCTTTTGTCCCAAATAAAATTGTTCACTTCCGCTATAGGTTTTAGTGTATATCTCGTTTATAATACGGTATACGAAAAAAGTGTATATAACAAAAGTTACTCTAAATAACAAAATAAACAACTTTTGTTATGTTCATATTTGCCGAAAAACCAATAGGAAACGAAAAATCGCTATTTTTAATTTCTTGCTTCCCTTATAACCCCCCCCCCCTCCTGGAGAGGATATTAATATATAATTTAATAAGTTGGGTTAGTAGTAATATACATACCAAGTTTCATAAAATTCGGTTCAGCCGTTTATGGGTGAAAAGATAACAAACAGACACCAAAGAAACAAAATGCAGTTATGATGTCTATGATATGTGAAACGAAAAGTTATCGTGAAATTTCACAAAAAAAATCAATGTACAGACAGAGGTTACAATTTTATATATATATATATATATATATATATATATATATATATATATATACAGTAGAGCGTCGATAATCCGGACGTCAATAATCCGGAACGTCAAAAGTCCGGACTTATTCCAGAGATCTAAAAAAAGTCCGTCACGCAGGGGCTGCGTAAACTAAGCAGATTTCCCACGTGAAGTAATACAATAGAGAGATCTCCATACAAGAGCCCAACAGTTACGGCAAAGGGCCGAACTAAGGGAAATCCCCTAAGGGATATGTAGTATGAAATTGTTCTTAAAACGATGTTTTTATATCGATGTTCAAAAATCCGGATATTTCGAAAATACGGATGTGGTCTGACATTAATTAGTACGGATTATCGACGCTCTACTGTATATATATATATATATATATATATATATATATATATATATATATATATATATATATATAGATATAGAGAGATATAGAGATAGATATATAGATAGATAGATAGATAGATAGATAGATTTAAATTTCTTCGATAACAAGGTTTTTTAACAGATTTCCCTTAGAGAAATTCTTATATGTAATAAAGGCATTATTAAATATGTTTTACTTTATGTAACATTTCGAGTGAGGGAGCTGTTCTCTCAATAACATAAATAAAAAACATTGAATTATTACAATCGATTGCTAAATTCACCAGTCAACAAAATGGAAATGGAAATTCTCCCTTAAATTACTATTATAATAATAACAGCTACAAAACAAAGTGAAAGTGAATTGTATAGTGCTCCTATTTCATCCTCCATTCTAAAATACCTTCCTTTATTTCTTCATCGCTCGAGTGATGAGCTCTAAAAGAAACGTTCTAATAGTTTTCTTAGCAACAGTAAAATGCAGTAATTATTTCTTGGCTTCTATTAGAAAATAGATTGTTAAATTGAGGCTTGGATATAAAAGAAGGACATTATGTGAGATGGCAGGACAATTATTAACAATGGTTAATATAAGACCACGATTGAATTAAATCAAATTATCTACTATCTAATTCTATAAATACATCTTTATTTATTTATATTTACTTATAGGTGTTTGCTAGTAAAACGAGTTACGTTGTACCTATTTACACTTCTTACTACTGGCTTAATACTTTATCTGTCTTTATATTTGGCCAATAATTAATAAGGGACTTAGGTTAGTCGTGTGAGTTAAGGCGTTGGCTTAATCACGCATGTTAGACCTAAAGTGTCGGGTTCGATTCACGCCCAGGGCAGTAGAAATTTATTTAGTGACGGACGCATTACATAAAATCCTTAGTCCCACTCTGGCTAGAAAAGGTCGGTAACCTGTAGATAGTCCGTCCCATTAGCCATAGTTGCATAAACTGGACGTTAATAAATAAATATTATATTACATAAATATATATTTTCTCCCTTTCAAGTACATATTTTCAACTGGCATTATAATTAGCCAATATTACAATTATATGACTTGTACTTTTAATGTATTAAGCTATCTAAAAAGATATAAGTATAAAGTAATTTGAACTTTGTTGCTTTTACACATTACAGGTATAACGAATTGTAATGGATGCAATGTAATGGGACCGTTCCCTGTCTAAACAAACCACATACAGGATTAAGCTAACTAAAAAGATATAAGTATAAAGTAATTTGAACTTTGTTGCTTTTACACATTACAGGTATAACGAATTGTAATGGATACAATCTAACGGGACCGTTCCCTGTCTAAACAAACCACATACAGGATTAAGCTATCTAAAAAGATACTCGTATAAGTATAAAGTAATTTGAACTTTGTTGCTTTTACACATTACAGGTATAACGAATTGTAATGGATGCAATGTAATGGGACCGTTCCCTGTCTAAACAAACCAGATAGGTGCTAAACTGTCTAAATGATACAAACTAATTGTGGAATATTTGTCATAACAAATGTAGAACTGAGGTTTTTCTTATTAAGAGGATTAAAAGTGACTAAATAAAGTTGATGATATGATATGTGAAAGGTGTCAAGTAATATAAATTATCTAGTCATTATTTGGGGGTGGGTAGATGAGGATTTTATATATTTTGTTTTAGCGTAAGTGTGTGTCCTTTGTATTGAATAATTGTCTCTATGACAACGTCTATCTATTGGAGTGTTGAGTGTCTATGTGGTGCGCAGTTGCCTTGCGCCCCACTTACTCTGCCCCTTCAGTCAGAAATGCTATTAGCCTCGAGGTAGTTTGCTCCTACGCAGCTTAGCCTCCCAATCTAACAGAGCAGAGCTGTATGCCTCAGTTTTAAGTGAGCCATCTCCCACTCCGATCTGTTAGATAATCCAAGGCGTCCCCTGCCAGTCCTTAACTACGCACTAGAAACTTTTTTTCCCTCTTATTTTCCTGTGAGAAGCTGCATTCAGTTTGATGTGTGAACAAGTGCCCTGTGTTTGGGAGTGGTCTTAGAATCGGCTTATTTATTCCCTCATAAGAGTGTTTTAAATGTAGATTCTCGCTGTGAGAAAGTGATAATATATCAGTTTGGGCGCGATGTGATAGTGCTAATTGTAAGGAAATGACGTTGCCTGCTAGTTATGCGTCTAGTGGGATTTTTTAGTGTTCAGCCCTCAAATATGAATTGCTTTCTCATCAAATGTGCTTCAGCCAGCAGCCCATCTACAATCCCAGGCTATGCTAAATATTGTTAACCTTGGCTTTTGTTCTTGTAAACATGGTAAGTTTGTTTGTTTGAAAAGTAGCTCCTTTATTATTATTGTTTTTGTTTACCCTCGAAGCCAGATAACTCTCTTTGTTTGTAAACTACTTTCTCACTGTTGCAATAATCAGTTCTAAGTTTTGAAACATATACAATAATGACTTCATCAAGTTAAACCCCTTTAATCTAATTTATCACTGCATTGCATTATGAGTCACTTACTTAGCAAAGACAATTGTCTGAGTCAGCAAGACATACGTGTGTAAAAGCTCTATAATTTTTATCCCCCCCCTTTCAAAATAATCATGCTGTTTTTATTTTGATGCTAGAACTCAATCTTACTTCATTTATTCAACCTGTTTTTTTCCCCATGTGTCAAATAATGGTTAATTAAATTGATTACAACCCTTTAAACAGACTCACAAATAAAAACAAACTCCATTTGCAATCATTTAAACAGACAGACAAATAAAAACAAACTCTATTTGCAATCATTTAAACAGACAGACAAATAAAAACAAATTCCTTTTGCAATTATTTGAACACAGGCAAATAAAAACAAACTATATTAGCAATTATTTAAACAGACAGACAAATAAAAACAAATTCCTTTTGCAATTATTTGAACACAGGCAAATAAAAACAAACTATATTAGCAATTATTTAAACAGACAGACAAATAAAAACAAATTCCTTTTGCAATTATTTGAACACAGGCAAATAAAAACTAACTCCATTTGCAATCATTTAAACAGACACAAAAATAAGAGCAAACTCTATTAGCAATCATTTAAAGAGGCAGAAATATAAAAAAAAACAACAAAAAAAACTATATTTACAATCATTTAAACAGACAGACAATTAAAAACAAACTATATCAGCAATCATTTAAACAAACAGACAAATAAAAACAAACTCCATTTGCAATCATTTAAACAGACTCAAAAATGAAAACAAACTCTATTAGTAATCAAAACAAAGCCCTGCTATTTACTATTATAGCTGACTATAATATATAAAACATTAAAACACGCAAAAGGAGTGTATGTAGTACAAATTTAAAACTATTTACTTATTAACACTCGTATTTGCAATGTGAATCTGGCCAAAATTAGTTGTTAGTATATAGTAAAGCTAAATAAACATATTGGATTTTCACTCAGTTCAACACATGTGTTCTTCATTCATGGAAAAATAGCAGATTTGACTGGCTTTTAATCCTAATTTACATTTTCTCTGATAGTGTAGTCTGTTTTCTACAATGTCTATGCTTGTCATCACTGTTTTAATATTCTTTTGTATAAAAAAGTGTTCATTTTTTGCGAGTTGATTTAATAGAGACATGCTAAGTAGTGTTTGTGTTAGAGCTATATGCCTTTTCAATATCTTCTCGTTGTTCAACCTTTAAAGTGATTGAGTGAATCTTTTTCACATGTTCAATATAATAGGAATCAGGTTAAATTTGTTAGATATTGTATAGGAACATAAGTACACACATTGTGTGGTACTGATCGTTGTTGATTAAGGCACATTAATGGTAAAATGTTTTAATTATTTAATTTTTATTAATGGAAACATTGATAATATCTGGGAAATATATCAATGGATAATAGAAATATTTCCTCATGATATGCAGGGATCATTTTTGGTTATAAGTATTCATATATAAGTGCTGGAAAATAATTGTCCCCATGCAAAATAATACCTTCTAATGGTTGAATCAGAACCACTTGCTATGAAATTATTAAGGCATTTTTGTTTTTTTTAACAAAAACATTTTTGCAATTATGATAGGACTCCCTTTAATCGTTGACATTTGCTATTTTAGTAGATTTTTCTCAGCTATTGAGATTGTGACGCGATGTCCATTGATCCATAGCCAAAATATGACATGAGGCCTGTTCAAATGTGTATTTGTTCATTACCAGATGTTAGTTGGTGAGATACGATTATCATTGGGGGAAATCCCCTTATTTTACGCAGCCCCCGAATTACACTTTTTTCCCCCTAATCTAAAAGCTAATTTGAAAATTGATTAATGCTCTGGGTATCACTCATATTTGTATTGGCCTTAAGAACTCTGTTAAGGAAAGTCTGTCTTCTGTCTTAAAGGCCAAAAAGAGTACCAACAAATGAACGCAATTTCTCATGTATCAACTCGTATCTAGTCTATTCTCTGATAGTACGGTACTGTTTCTTGACATCTGTTCAATTTTTTAAAATGAATGTCAGCAGCATATAGTTTGTTTAACTCTTACGACCATGTTGTCTGCTTTGTTTACCCGGGAATTTAACCATTTTAAAAAAAAAAAAAACCTTTATTTGCAGGTTTTCCCTAAGGGAAATCAGATATTGAACTTTTTCCTATGACATGTTTTTCATATAATGACTATTGCTAAGTCCGGTAGAATAAACACAAAGTGTTTTCTAACCAATCTCATTGCTTTAGTCAAAATATTATTAGAGATATAAATCTTAATCATGAATTCCAAAAGCAGCCTAAGCACAAAAACTGCTATGTCCTACCTATTAGAGATACAAAAGATTTGTATAAGGTCCTTTTTTTTGTTTGTCATAAAAATATCTATAAATTATGTCCATTTACATTTTTCGATAAAATACATTGGAATGGAACTGTTGTATATCACATTCAAACTTTAAATGAAGTGTAACAATCCATTTTCTATATTGAATTTAATTGCTATAAGCTAGATTTTCAGAAAAGTGTCACCTACACTTTGTGTGGTACTGAACGTTGTTGATTAAGTTGTATTAATGGCAAAATGTTTTAATTATTAAATTTTTATTAATGGAAACATTGGTAACATCTGGAAAATATATCAATGGATAATAGAAACATTTACTCATAAGTGGAGATCATTTTTGTTTACTATTATGCATACATTTGGCATCAGTAAGGAGATACTGCATGTACAAAAATATCGAAATTACACTAAGAATCGAAGGCTGATTATTTGCAACACCTTAAAGTAGTTAACTAAGTTGTGTCAATCCAGTTATGATAAATTAGTATTTTTATTGTACCTGTTTAGTTGAGTGTCAGTCCATTTCAAGTCATCCATCAGTGGTTGCTTCACTATTTTTAAAAAATCTGTTTTTTTTTTTATACAATACCTTACTTGTTGGAAGTTGGTGGCCATTTTTGTTCGGTAAAAATGCTACATTCAAGCATTTATGCCAATGCCTATTACTCCTAAACTATTTCTCATATCACTGTTTTGAGGGGTGAAATTAGAAGCTATGTTTTCTTATGTCTAACCCCCTTTTTCCAGTTTTTTTTTTAAGGGTGATGTTTCTTGAGAAGGATTGGGATATACAAGACAAAAAGGGGTTAGACATACAAAAACAGCCGCTAATTTTACCCCCAAAACCTAAATTGGGGTAAAAAGTGCATAAAACATAAAATGTAGCTCTTTATTTTCTGAATAGTTTTGTTTTTGTCCCATTGTGATAGGAAAAATAGTTTAGGAGTTAAAGTGTTGGCGTAAACGCTGAATGTAACATTTTGCTGAACAAATATGGCCACCATTCAAGAAATATTGGCAGTGAAATTTTTTAAATGGTGATTTTCAACTTCCAACATGTAAGGGTATTGTATAAAGAAAAAATCAGATTTTTAAACATAGTGAAACAACCAAATTAATATTTTCTGGATGATTTGAAATGTATTGACCCTTAAGGCCTTTTTTCTATTACCTTTACACTTTTTTAGGGAATGGGTTTTCCTGTATTTCTGCTTACTATTTTCTTTATTTTTGTTAAATATGTGCATGATTTTAAACAGTACAATAATGCTTTGCTTTTGAAAATCACTATAAATTTATAAAATACCTGTTTAGGGTTGTATATAAAAAATGCATTATAAGTTTCATACAATTTGTAGTCATTTTTGTGCTTATTTTATTTTTTCTTAAAGAATAGCATAAGTTCTAGTAGCATTTATTAAATTCATTTTATGACATTGAATTTCTAATTAATGGAATACATATCTGTATGTATATAGGTTGCATGTATGGTCTTATGCATATATATATATACTTACATATATGTGTGTATATATATATATATATATATATATATATATATATATATATATATATAGTGCAATCACTCATTGTTAACTAACTATATTCAATCACTAATTCTGTATTTATAAATGAAGTATTGCAGTATTTATAAATGAAGTATTACATAAATTTGTACAGCTTTTCCTCCAAAGTAGTTTGTTGATTTCTCTTATAATTTTTTTATTTTTTTTTTTATTTGTTTTGTTGTGGTCTGTAATTTCTTTCTATAGGTAATATAATTGTTACAAAAATGTACACCCTTTTTCTGAGATAATACGGACAATTAAATGTTGGTGTTTATTGCATTATCTGTGGCGAATAAATGATAACGAGTCTGGAACATGCCAATAGTAATGAGACATCTATTGAACCCATTACACACAAGAAGATAAATGATTAATTGCTAAACAATGTTACGGCCAATCAGTGATTTGGGTTGTCATTATTATGTGATTTAAACCCCCCTCCCCCCACCCACATTCATTTATATTGGGCACTTGGGGCACAGAAGTAAAGGTGAGATGGGGCACTCCACTTACAATCTCAAAGAAATTCTTGTATTTCTTTGTTAACATGAATAGCCATTTAAAATTTTCATCATGAATTTAAATGCATTGCATTGTCTATTGGATATGGTTCCCCTGCTTATATCTAACTAACTACTAGGTCATACAGTCTTTCCAAGACCTGGGGCTCAACCACCACTTAAAACCAATCTTTGTGATTTATAGTTAGGAGCCTCAATTAGACCTTCTGAGGTATACAATATAACATGTTCCTGTCCAGCTAATGGGCTACATCTTCTCGGCCTCCACAAACCATCACTTTTAGTAAGGGAGGTGATGTTGAGCTTGCCGTAACTCCATCTGTTTAGCATTACGTCTGCAATCTGTGATGGTTTCTCACAGCTGCAAGTATCTTCCACATCCACAGTCTGATTTTCTTTGGGAGAGTCCATGTTCACTGCCGTATATCTGTTATATTATGACGGTTTTGTACTTGCCTTGTTGGAGGGGCTCTTAACAAAGTTAGCCTTTTGCTAGGCATAAAAGCATCTGGCCCATGTGACTATTATGGTTTTTATATGGCCTTCCACACCATTGCTGTCTGTAACTATCCCATCCAGGTTCTTCAACATACTAAAACTAGTAGACATGGTCTCCTCCAACAAGAAAGGACCAACAATCTCCATAGTTTTTCTAGAAGTTTCATGTACTTAGTTTTAGCAGATTTCCCTTAGGGGAAATCAGCTATTGAGGTTGTACTCATTATGCGATTTTCAAAAAATTTCTTTAAATGTCCATCGATCCTACCTTTTATATATATATATATATATATATATATATATATATATATATATATATACGTCTGTTACCGCTCTAGCGATTGCAATTTTGGTTTAATCGTTACCAAACTCGATATTTAATTGTTTTATATAAAAAGAAACATCAAATTTGTTAATAGCTGAAATCCCACTAGTGGGAGGGGAGGTTTAGAGGAGAGGAATTTCGGAAATTCTTAATATCTCTGTTATTATCGGACTGAAAAATTGTACCAATTTTATTGCAAATGGAATATTCTCTAAATGTTGTTAGGTGCGTATTTTCACTATCTTGGTTATTAACCGAGATATTTGCGTTTTATAGTTTTCTGCCTTCAGTAAACATCCCTTCCTCCTCATGTCATATTAACAATAAGCTGTTATATTATGAAGCACATTCTTTGAAGCATAAATACAAAATATTGTTCTCATAAACTTTTAGTTTTTGTTATAAATGCAAATACGTGGCACAAATATGATAACTGAGCGAACAATTGTTTGGAAGGTTCTCTTTCTGATAAACATGATTATTTAAGGATTAAAGACTGATACAGAAGAAGAGGACAGATAAACAAATAATTCCATCCAAGACACAACAAAACTATTTTGTCATCCTTTGTACTTTAACTTAAAACACATTTTTACCCAGATTTGAATACAACTCTTTCTATATGATAAAATATTGATGACTTATTTAGTTTTAAATGTAGCTGGGTGATATCGGGGGGGGGGGGGATTATAGCTGGGCTTGAATTCAATTTTAATCTTGGGGTGGCTTATTAAATTCTGTATTACCCCAGAGAACTCTCTGGATAAGATTTTCTCTCTCTGATGGGGTAATATTGCTAAAACTGAACAAAAAAAAGAAAGATTTCCTTTGTATATCTGGAGCAGGGATATTTGCTTACAACTTGTTTAAATTCAATGACCTCGACTATATACTCTTGTTCACCAATTGGCTTATCCTATTAAAGTTTGCTCCCATTACTCTTTTTAATGTTTTTCTTTGAAATCTTAAAAAAGTATTATGCTGTCATGAATTTAATAGGTATAAAAAATATTTGTTAAATTTAAAAAATGTATAATTAATAATCTGTATATTTTACATCCTAACTATTTTAAACCAGAAATGTGATAGCAATGTTCAAAAATTAATACATTTTGTTTTGTATTTTTATTTTGTAATACTAAACTAGTCAGGCATTAAAGTGAATTGAAAATCATTTGTGTTTTCCTTTGTTTGTCCTACTGTCTTATAATTTATCTAGTGAATTTTTAAACATTTGTTACTTTGTAATAGTTACATTATATTAAAAGTAACAACATGATTTATTAGGTATTTGTGGGGTTTAAAGTAAATACAAGGAGTAAGGAGTGTAAATGTTATTATAAATTACATGCAAATAATATTTACACATTTTATAATTATTTAATAAAAAAAAATTAAATGAACATCAATTTTAAACAATAATTATTTAAGTGATTTAATGCCAAGTTTTGATTTATTAGTCTCTACTTTATCAATACTTGGTTTTCCTTCTATTTGTATTATACAGACTATACAGGACATTAATAGATTCAAATGTGAAAGTTATTATTCTATCTAATATTAGTGCCTTAAAACAGTAAAGGCATATTACTGTTAATTTTTGTCCCTGGGTTATTCAACTGTGATAATATAAAAAAATGAAATTCAATCATTTTGATCATTTTTTTCACAGTTCATTACTGTGATTGTTCATGAAGGAAGGAGTGTAAAGAGCAGGACTATTCACTCTTGTAGATAATGTGGATAAAGTCATGACTAAAAAGTCCGTCACGCAGGGGCTGCGTAAACTAAGCAGATTTCCCATGTGAAGTTACACAATAGAGAAATCTACATACGAGAGCCGAACAGTTACGGAAACGGCCTAACTAGCTTTCGGCGGAAACGAATAGAACCGACCTTACCCGATCTCGTCTTGTCCGTTACCCGCACACACTTAATAAAAATGCAAATATCTCGGCTAATATTCAAGATAGAGAATAAATGTATATACCAATGTTTATAGTAAATTTAATTTGCAATAAGATTGGTTCTATAGAATTTTTCGATCCGATGTATAGTAACAGAGATATTTTGAATTTCACTGGTCCGATTTCAACCGTTAACGAACTTGATCTTTTGTTTTTACATAAAACGATTAAATGCCGAGTTTGGTGAAGATTAAACCAAAATTGCGGTCGCTAGGGTGTTAACAGACACACACACACACACACACACACACACACACACACACACACACACACACACACACACACACACACACATATATATATATATATATAGTTTTGAACGGACCTCATTTTCATCATCTGCGTAGGATCAATGGACATGTGACGAAATATTTCGAAAATCACGTCATGAGTATGACCTCAATAGGGAACTAATAAATTCAAAACGGTAAATAAGGAAGCCAAAACTATTTGACTTCTACCGAATTAAAGTAGATTGAAGAATGCATTAATTGAAGAGATGAGAAGTACATAAAAAAACAAAATAAACATTGTTACATTATGTTTAAATCATCGAATATTATTATTGATAGGTCCTATAAATATATAATCAAGGGGTGGTGATTCCTACTTCTGTTTTACTTAAAAATAATTAAAGCAATTTTTTGTGATTAAAATATATTTTTGCAGCTGCTCCGTTAATTTAAAATAGTATATAGGCTGGGGAGGGGGGGTGGGATCAAAGGAGGAAAATTGAAAGTAAAATTATGTACTATTATGAGTCAGATTGGAAAATTGTATATAATCAGTCATGTTACAAATTTAAATGCATATAAATGTTCTTCTAGACATTTTTTCATATCCTGATAATTAATTGAGATATTGGTAATTTTTAGTGTTCAGCGTACTGTAAAAACATGATTTTTTTTTTAATCAGTACCATGCTCAATATTTACTCGTTTCATGCAAAACTAAATATTATATTTGGTAAAGGCTAAAATCTGTCTGAGATGAGTTGGTAGTATAACGTGGGAAGGAATTGAAAATTCAAAATATCTCTGTTATCAGTTATTTTTTGTATATAGCAAATCTTGTTGGAAATATCATTTCCCAAAACTATTGTTTTATAAATGTTTTCTCTAAATCGAACGTTATCTAAGTTAATTTTATTTTTAGTTTCGGCCTTTAGTAGCTCCCCACTTCTACTCATCTAATTTTCACTTTATGTAGCTCAATCATTTAATATCTCGTGTCCAGCCTGCATTTCAATTTTTGCTTAAATAGACTTCTTATTATCGGAGAAATAGAGAATAGATGGTCAGATGAGATCAACAGTTTGAAATATTCCAACACATGGAAAATCTGCATAGTTTAAATTAGCTTGTTGGCCTTTTTTTTTTGCTGTAGTTTAGCTTTAGAGATTTTGAAGATCTTTATCAACGATTACCACTTACCTTGCTTTCTAGGGTACAGATGTAGCAATGTGGTTTTGCCAGGACAAATTAGTTTAAAATGGTAGCTACGAATTTTCAAGTATGTTATTGTTATATATAGTGCCTTATGCATGAAACACAGACGAGTTGCTATTATTTAAGTAATTTAAAGAATGTGAATGATAATACTTCAAAGTCTCATTAAAAAAAAAAAAAAAATGATATGGTCCCCACATAGAATTCCTGGTACCCCCGCTAAGTTAAACCAACAAAATGTTTTGACGCACCTCAATTTAAATTATTCCTAGCTCTGTAATACATGTCAATTGGCTTGCAAAGGATGTATCATCTCCGTAATAGCTGTCGATTGGCTTGCGATGGACGTATCATATCCATTGTACCTGTCGATAGTTTATTTTGGGTGTATCATTTCAGTAAGACCTGGCGATTGGCTTGCAATGGAAGTAACACCTCCATAATACCTGACGTTTGGTTTGCGGTGCATGTATCAGCTCTGCAATAAATGTCCATTGGCTTGCGATGGATGTATCATGTCGATTGTCTTATGGTGGGTGTATCACCTCCGTAATATGTGACGATTGGCTTGTGATGGATGTATCACCTCTGTAATACCTGTTCATTGGTTTGTGGTGCATGTATCAGCTCTGTAATACCTGTCGATTGGCTTGGGATGGATGTATCATGTCGATTGTCTTATGGTGGGTGTATCACCTCCGTAATATGTGACGATTGGCTTGCGATGAATGTATTACCTCCGTAATACCTGATGATTGGCTTGCGTTGGATGTATCAGCTCTATAATACATGTTGATTGGCTTGTGGTACAAGTATCACCTCCGTAATACCTGATGATTGACTTGCAGTGGATGTATCACCTCCGTAATACCTGTCGTTTGGCTTGCGATTGATGTATCAGCTCTATAATACATGTTGATTGGCTTGTGGTACAAGTATCACCTCCGTAATACCTGATGATTGGCTTGCGTTGGATGTATCACCTCCGTAATACCTGTCGTTTGGCTTGCGATTGATGTATCAGCTCTATAATACATGTTGATTGGCTTGTGGTACAAGTATCACCTCCGTAATACCTGATGATTGGCTTGCGTTGGATGTATCACCTCCGTAATACCTGTCGTTTGGCTTGCGATTGATGTATCAGCTCTATAATACATGTTGATTGGCTTGTGGTACAAGTATCACCTCCGTAATACCTGATGATTGACTTGCAGTGGATGTATCACCTCCGTAATACCTGATGATTGGCTTGCGTTGGATGTATCACCTCCGTAATACCTGTCGTTTGGCTTGCGATTGATGTATCAGCTCTATAATACATGTTGATTGGCTTGTGGTACAAGTATCACCTCCGTAATACCTGATGATAGACTTGCAGTGGATGTATCACCTCCGTAATACCTGATGATTGGCTTGCGTTGGATGTATCACCTCCGTAATACCTGTCGTTTGGCTTGCAATTGATGTATCAGCTCTATAATACATGTTGATTGGCTTGTGGTACAAGTATCACCTCCGTAATACCTGTCGTTTGGCTTGCGATTGATGTATCAGCTCTATAATACATGTTGATTGGCTTGTGGTACAAGTATCACCTCCGTAATACCTGATGATTGGCTTGCGTTGGATGTATCACCTCCGTAATACCTGTCGTTTGGCTTGCGATTGATGTATCAGCTCTATAATACATGTTGATTGGCTTGTGGTACAAGTATCACCTCCGTAATACCTAATGATTGACTTGCAGTGGATGTATTACCTCCGTAATACCTGATGATTGGCTTGTGTTGGATGTATCACCTCCGTAATACCTGTCGTTTGGCTTGCGATTGATGTATCAGCTCTATAATACATGTTGATTGGCTTGTGGTACAAGTATCAGCTCTATAATACATGGCTATTGGCTTGTGGTACAAGTATCAGCTCTATAATACATGTCGATTGGCTTGTGGTGCATGTATCAGCTCTATAATACATGTCGATTGGCTTGTGGTGGATGTATCTGCTCTATCATACCTGTCGATTGGCTCGGGGTGCATGTATCAGCTCTATAATACATGTCGATTGGCTTGTGGTGGATGTATCTGCTCTATCATACCTGTCGATTGGCTCGGGGTGCATGTATCAGCTCTATAATACATGTCGATTGGCTTGTGGTGCATGTATCTGCTCTATCATACCTGTCGATTGGCTTGTGGTGCATGTATCAGCTCTATAATACATGTCGATCAGCTTCTGGTGCATGTATCAGCTCTATAATACATGTCGATTGGCTTGTGGTGGATGTATCTGCTCTATCATACCTGTCGATTGGCTCGGGGTGCATGTATCAGCTCTATAATACATGTCGATTGGCTTGTGGTGGATGTATCTGCTCTATCATACCTGTCGATTGGCTCGGGGTGCATGTATCAGCTCTATAATACATGTCGATTGGCTTGTGGTGGATGTATCTGCTCTATCATACCTGTCGATTGGCTCGGGGTGCATGTATCAGCTCTATAATACATGTCGATTGGCTTGTGGTACAAGTAACAGCTCTATAATACATGGCTATTGGCTTGTGGTACAAGTATCAGCTCTATAATACATGTCGATTGGCTTGTGGTGCGTATATCACATCCGTAATACCTATTGATTGACTTGTGCACGTACCGAGGGTTTTAAGAAATCTAATCTTTATATTTCAACAAGAAATTACTTTCTTTTGAGCAGTGATAATGTTTTACCTTAAAAAAATTGATTGAACTTCTCAAAATGTTTTTATTTTGATAAAAATTCCTCTTTCTGCTAATATGTAGTTTACAGGTTAAAAAAAAAAAACTAGCAATTTATGAATAGTAGATTAAAAATATTAAATATTTAACCAGTTGAAGGTACTTGCCTTTATACAGTCTTCTCACTCGTGGCTTGTGGCTGGAGTAACGTCTGTTTCTTCGCAGAACGTGGGCGTGGTCGTTGGTAAAAATAGCCCTATATTTAAAGATGAAATTGATTAAAAAACATTGAGACAATTATAATTACGAATTAAAGAAATGAAACGAAAGATATTTAGCTCTATAGCTTGTATTTTTTATATGTTTAAACATGGCGTTGGTTCAGACCACGCCGATGTTCATGTTAAAAGTTCTCCAGTTTTTGGAGAAGAAATTTAAAAAAAACATGTACTACATTGAAAATAAGCCATTAAAGAAAGAAAATATAAAATATTTAAGATATTTTACCTTGGTAATTATAGCTGGTGCCAATTAAAAAATCTCCAGTTGCTGTCGATCAAAGGGTTGGCGAAAGAGTAGGGTGTGACCTTATCGCCTTCCAGCGAAGCCCGCTCCAGGATCCTTCCAAGTACCTCGCGTCGATATTATTGATTGCTCTATTGATTTAGTGACGTCAGGCCCTCGCAAGTCTCCCTTCATCTGAATAAGGCTTTTCCTACTCCGCATAGCTAAAAATTGCTTAAACACTATAAATAAAGGCGGAGGAGCTTACAATATTTCTATTGGTTTGTAAATCAACATTTCAGACCGATTCGTTAATATTAGCAGAAGTTATCCGATTAATAAGTTACAAGTAGAAGGTTGTATATGTGGTACTGTGAAGGCCGCCCTTTTTCATCTCCACCGGCATCTATCACAACACTTACAAGTCGTAGAATTCGCTGAAAAAAACTAAATAAAGATTTTCCACTAAGCAGGAGTAAATTACTTCATGTAGTAAATTTAGTTCAATAGATTTCCCTCGTGTACTTATAACTCTTTTTTCGTCAAATTTCTTTAAATGACAACCCAATTAAGGGTATATAGTCAAATTTAATTATATAAATTTGTTTGCCACCGCTTTAGCCCTTAAGGGAAATTAGGGGACAACAGTGCCCATAATAAAGTCTTTGGAATTGACTGTAGACAAGAGCCTAGTATGGTTTGGTCATATTAAAGAATTAAGTGAGAAACTAAAATCGCTTTGCACCTTATTAAAATACGTTGAGAAATACTACCGATTGAAACTCTATTACTAATAGGCGATGACTATTTCCACTGTCGGTTAACTTGGTGTTTTGCATTGGGCTAACTCAAAAAATCAAATTTAAATAGCAGAAAAAGCCAATAAGGTTTATATTCGACAAAAAGTCGGCCACTCTTTAAGGATTCAAAAATAATGACTTTTCCTTCAATATATATGTACCAAACTATATTGTTTGCTATAAAACAAAATGTGAATTTGTTTTACAGAAATAGTATAACATAAGAAACAAGAATATCCTTCAAACCCCAACCACATACATATCATTTTCAGGAGTAAAACTCATAAACTCCTGAATTTTTTTAAAGATATTAAAAAAGTATTCTTTGTTTAAAAAAAACTTTATTTCTGAAGGACGGTTTATACACAAGACGAATACTATAAAAAATGTTCAATTATTAAATGAAACTACAAAATATTTATCCTAAAATTGGTCAACAAATAATTTATGATCAGGGGCATTGTCTCTTTAAAAGGTAGGACAAATTTCACATCAATCACAAAGCATGTAATCCTTTAATAAATTTGGTTGTCAACAAATTAAATACTGTATGTTATATATTAAAAGTGGTATTAAGATTGTTAACGAAATTAGTTTATTATATACAGGGTGTCCCAAGTTCCCGTGCCTAATCGTCAATTGTATTAATGAAAGTTTGAGACTTAGTGTGACGTAATTGTGAGCAGTAAAGAACGTTGTCAGGCGATGTGCAAGCTAGTCGTTTCGTACTTTGCGAACGACCATTACTTAGGAGAGTACATGAGCCCGCCCCCTGCTTGACTCCTCCCCTAGATGACTCCGCCCTCCTTACTGCCCATCTGACCAATGTCCAGCCTATATACCTCCACTTGAGGATTAGCCCTCACACTAAATGGAAACCTATAGGCTTTCTGTGAACAATTGTTCATTGTCAATTCTTCACTGCTCACAATTACGTCACACTAAGTCTCAGCCTTTTATCAATAAAATTGACGATTTTAAGGGGGGTTGACGCCCTGTATATAATAAATTAATTTCGTTAATAATCTTAATACCGCTCTTAACACTCGGTCGGGCGCGTGAAGAATATTCCGTCTTCGGTGTATCTCAGAGATCATCCTCAACCGTTTTTACGGAAATACAGTTTTTTAATATATATTTTGCACTAGAATGTCCAGTGTGTGATTAGAAACCATAACAAAGGAAGTATTTCTTTGAAAGAAGTAAATATTTTTCCAAATTGACAATTATTATAGTCATAAAATCTTGGTAGATAAAATAATGAAGTTGGTTATAGATTCCTTACTATTAAAACCGTGGACGATAAATATAATTATAAAATATAATTAAAAAATACAAATATCAAAAGAAATTGTTTAAATGGACATGTCTCAGTTATACATAATTCATTTCAGTTTGTGAACAATATAAACAAATTATCTAAATGTATCTTCATTCAAAAATAAGTATTACGAAATCACTTTTAGACAAGACTTATTAAAAATCATCTAAATTTTAATGCACCAATCTTTTTAAAAATAGCAGTTTAATTATTATTCTTTTGCAGAGCTGCATTATAATTGGGACAAAGCATGGAACTATGTTGTAAACAAATTTTGTTTTAGCAAATCTCACTAGAGAAATTAGTAAACCTACATTTCTTTTCATTTTTGCTTGGTTCACATCATTTTCTTTTGTTCGATGTAGCGGAGGGATTTTTTTTTTATGCTGTCCTGTACTTGAGTTCAATGTATTGTCCAATGAGCCCCTGTAATCGTCAAGTTTCGTCCTTAGTTCGGTTGGCAAACGTCTACTGTTGCCACTGCGTCGTACAATATATTCTTGTACAAATTCTTTTGAAAGCTCATTTATGAGCAGAATAATAGAAAAATGGGTTTATATGATTCCATTTAATAAAGAGAAACTTAATTGATGTATATATTTATGAAATACAGATTTCAAAAACTTACGAGATCGGGCGCGTGGTATCTAGGAGATTAAACTGAATGACAGGTGAAACACATGACTCCATGGAACACAGTGACACAACATACCTTGAGGGGGAGTCCTATAAAGCACATAACTCGAAGCACTACACCACTACTCTCTGCTAGGAGGAGTGGCAAATATTTACTCTCTCTCCATTTAGTGAGAAACTAAAATCGGTTTGCTTCTTATTAAAATATGTTAACAAATACTTCCAATTGAAACTCTATAACATATTTTAATAAGAAGCAAACCGATTTTAGTTTCTCACTAAATGGAATCCTCTAGGCTTTGTGTGAACAATTGTATTCAGCGTAGACAGACAGCTACTGAGTCCTTTCACTCTCCACTCTTTAAGTGTGTTTATCGGGAACGATATGAAATGTATTTATTTACATTGAATGTTAACATACTAAAATAGAATACATAAAATAATTTTTTTCCTATAATAAATTTACTAATGTTATGTTAATTAATTTTTTACAAAGTGCCTGATCATAAATTATTGTTGACCGATTTTTATGACGAATTTTTCGTAGTTTTGAATACTTTGGATAGTGTTCGTCTTGTGCATAAAAACAACCTTCAAACATAAAGTTTTTTTAATTTATTTCTAAACAATGAATATTTTTAACACACTCTGACAGAGCGTTAAAGAGTTTTACTCCTGGAAATTATTCACTTATCTCGAGATATTTCTATATTTTAGTTTTCGGCCATCAATAAACTCCCATTCCTACTCATGTAATATTAATAATAAGCTGTTATATCATGAACCACTTCATTCCAAGGCTAAATATAAAAAAATATGGCTTTCATTTAACTTTTACTTGTGCGAGATACATGCAAATACGTTATGTGATGATTACTTCATCAATTAAGGTTTTTCGTTTTTTAGTTGAAAATGTTTATCAGATCCATACCATACTCGATATTTAACCGTTTCAGTCGAGACTAAAGATCATATTTGGTACTGGTTGAAATGGGGCTTGGAATGGTGGGGGTTTAGAAAAGGAGGGGGATTGAAAAATTCAAAATATCTCGGTTATAATGAGTTGGATCGTATAATGTTATAGAACCAATCTTGTTAAACTATTGATGTTCTACAATTGTTCTTCTATGGATTGTTGTTCTCTGCATTTTTTTCGTAGCTCAAGTATACAGCGAGATACTCGTACTTTCTTGTTTTCATATACGTTCATGACGTCATCATTTACATTTTTCATTCTTTACTTGAAGATGTTTATCTGATCTATACCATACTCTATATTTAACCGTTTTAGCTAAGACTAAAGATCATATTTGTTGTTGGTTGAAATCGGCCCTGAAAGTGTGAGGGTTTAGAGGGGGCGGGGAATCCGAGAATTCAAAATATCTCCGCTATTATGAGTCGGATCATAAAATATTATAGAACCAATCTTGTTAAACTATTGATGTTCTACAATTGTTATTCTATCTATTGTTTTGTAACGCACGTATTAAGCGAGTTATTCGTATTTCCTGGTCTTCTGTCTTCTTTTGGCTTTACTATGCATAGTATTTTTACATTTCCCGTCTCACGTCTTTAGCTTACTATTTATCCTGGTAACTATAGCGAACTTACAGCATTTTGTTAGTCTCAATGAATAAGAAATAAATAAAATGAGAAATAAATAAAATACTATTTACAGTATAAATCATAATCATGGATAGAAATCATTCAACTACCATAAGCCATAAAATTCCTAATTATGGACAGCATTGTTTATTATAATCTATACAAGAAGACATCATTTCCCTAAAAGTTGCCCTAAGCACAACGATTTTATGTATTTAATTGCCAATATTACTAATACTCTAATCTGTAACTGAAGGAAAATTTGATTTTCATAGTTGTACTTACTTGTGCTCTGTTATGTGTAACATATTAGCAGAGCAATGTTAATAATTAGCAGACATAAATAGCCTCCCCGGCACATTCAATACCTTTTAACATTGTTAGGTTTCAATAGTTTATGATATATAAAGATATATTCCTTGAGAAGAATATGAAAATACTAAAAGAGCAAAATATTAGTGTTGTATTTGTCATTGTCATGTAAAGTTTAATGAGTTCATGCGTTCTTCTGGTTTAAACACGCCATTTTAATTTTTAGCTGTGATTTAAAACAAACTTCATCATTACTTTAAAGTATTAATCACCCACTACCTCTTCCCGACAAAAGTTCAAGTCGGCCGGATCAAAGGCGGTTTGCCTGCCAGGAACCGACTGTGTTATCTCCTCACACCATCCGCTCAATTATTTGTTTAAATTACAGCAACTTCAGTTATTCTAAAAATAGTTATATTTATAACTCATTTATACTTCCATATACGACAAAAGTATATTTGCCAAAAAACCCATAGGAAACGAAATATCGCTATTTTTAATTTCAGGCTTCCATTACAACCCATACTCATGCTCGTCCCTAGAAATGTTGGTATGGCTTATTATCATGGAGGAGTTAGTACTAATACACATACGGAGTTTTGTTTAGTTCAGATGAGTCATTTGTGGCAAATATGTAAAAATGTTGGCTCCCACTATAGTTTTTAGTGTATAACTCATTTCTATTTCGTTATACGACAATAGCGTATATGACAAAAGTTACTGTAAATAACACAATAAACAACTTTTGTTATGTGCATATTTGCCGAAGAACTAATAGGAAACGAAATATCGCTATTTTTAATTTCAGGCTTCCATTACAACCCACACTCATGCTCGTCCCTAGCAATGTTGGTGTGGCTTATTATCATAGAGGAGTTAGTACTATTACACATAGCGAGTTTTGTTTAGTTCAGATGAGTAATTTGTTCCAAATAAAATTGTTGGCTTCCGCTTTAGTTTTTAAAGTATTTCTCGTTTATACTTTGTTATACGACAATAGTTTATATGACAAAAGTTACTCTAAATAACAAAGTGAACTACTTTTGTGATGTGCATATTTGCCTAAAAGCCAATGGGAAACGAAAAATCATAATTTTTCATGTTCGGCATCCCTTATAACCTCCACTCCTTTTCGTACCTAGAAATGTTGGTACAGCTTATTATCAAGGAGGAGTTAGTACTAATACACATACGGAGTTTTGTTTAGTTCAGATGAGTCATTTGTGGCAAATAAAAATATTGGCTCCCACTATAGTTTTTAGCGTATAACTCATTTCTACTTCGTTATACGACAATAGCGTATATGACAAAAGTTACTGTAAATAACACAATAAACAACTTTTGTTATGTGCATGTTTGCCGAAAAGCCAATAGGAAACGAAATATCGCTATTTTTAATTTCAGGCTTCTATTACAACCCACACTCCTACTCATCCCAAGAAATGTTGGTACAGCTTATTATCATGGAGGAGTTAGTGCTAATTCACATAGCGAGTTTTGTTTAGTTCGGATGAGTCATTTGTGGCAAATAAAATTGTTGGCTCCCGCTATAGTTTTTAGCGTATAACTCATTTATACTTCGTTATACGACAATAGCGTATATGACAAAAATTACTGTAAATAACTCAATAAACAACTTTTGTTATGTGCATATTTGCCGAAGAACCAATAGGAAACGAAATATCGCTATTTTTAATTTCAGGCTTCCATTACAACCGACACTCATGATCGTCCCTAGCAATGTTGGTGTGGCTTATTATCATAGAGGAGTTAGTACTATTACACATACCGAGTTTTGTTTAGTTCGGATGAGTAATTTGTTCCAAATAAAATTGTTGGCTTCCGCTTTAGTTTTTAAAGTATTTCTCGTTTATAGTTTGTTATACGGGAAAAGTGAATATATCAAAAGTTACTGTAAATAACACAATAAACAACTTTCGTAATGTGCATATTTGCCGAAAAGCCAATAGGAAACGAAATATCGCCATTTTTAATTTCAGGCTTTCATTACAACCCACACTCCTGCTTGTCCCTAGAAATGTTGGTACAGCTTATTATCATGGAGGAGTTAGTGCTAATTCACATACCGAGTTTAGTTTAGTTCGGATGAGTCATTTGTGGCAAATAAAATTGTGGCTCCCGCTATAGTTTTTAGCCTATAACTCATTTATACTTCGTTATACGACAATAGTGTATACGATCAAAGTTACTCTAAATAACACAATAAACAACTTTTGTTATGTGCATCTTTGCCGAAGAACTAATGGGAAACGAAAAATTACATTTTTTCATTTTCGACATCCCTTATAACCCCCACTCCTGTTCGTACTTAGAAATTTTAATATAGCTTATACTCAGGAAGGTTTTAATAGTAAATTACATAGGGAGTTTCATTGAGTTCCGTTATGTCTTTTATGCCCATCATAATTGTTGACTCCCGTTTTAGGTTTTAGTGTATATCTCGTTTATACTTTGTTATACGACAATAGTTTATATGATAAAAGTTACTCTAAATAACAAAATAAACTACTTTTGTGATGTGCATATTTGCCTAAAAGCCAATAGGAAACGAAATATCGCTATTTTTAATTTCAGGCTTTCATTACAACCCACACTCCTGCTTGTACCCCTAGAAATGTTGGTACAGCTTATTATCATGAAGGAGTTAGTGCTTATACACATACCGAGTTTTTTTTAGTTCGGATAAGGCATTTGTGGCAAATAAAATTGTTCCCCCTGTATTGAATTGGCTCCCGCTATAGTTTTTAGCGTATAACTCATTTATACTTCGGTATACGATAATAATGTATATGACTAAAGTTACTCCAAATAGCCAAATAAACAACTTTTGTTATGTGCATATTTGCTGAAAAAGCTATACGAAAATATATATTGCTATTTTTAATTTCAGGCCTTCCTTATAACCCACACTCCTGTTAGTCTCAAGGAAAATTAATATAGCCCAAAATCTAAGTTGGGTTAGTAGTAGTATACATGCCAAGTTTCATTAAATTCGGTTCAACCGTTTTTGCGTGAAAAAGTAACTAACAGATGCCATTTATACAAATTGCAGATATCGTGTCTATGGCATGTTAACCGAAAAAGTATCGTGAAATGTTGATAATAATAATCAATGGACAGGCATTATATATACATACACACAGGGTGTCCCAAGTTCCCGTGCCAGCACCTTTAAAATCGCCAATTGTATAAATCAAGGCGCAGACTTCGTCTGCCATAATTGTGTCCCCTGGAGAATGTCTCTAGTCCCTTTTCACCTTTCTATATTTTTTATGACGGATTCTTGTAGAAAATCTAATTCTAAGTTTATGTAGGTGATTTTTTTTCCGCATCCTTTATCCGCAAGAAGCACATATCTTAATTTCAGAAATGGCACATTTTATTGAAAAATGCTCTGACATAAAAGTTGTAGCCAATGAAATTATTTTTGGAACAAGTCTAAGGGCAAAGGAATGGATTCTCAAAAAGTCCGTCACGCAGGGGCTGCGTTAACAAGCAGATTTCCCGCGTGCGCCACGTATTTGCATTTATTTCAAAACTTAAAAGTTCAATGAGAACAATATTTGGTATTTAAGCTTCAAATAAAGTGCTTCATAACATAATAGAACATTGTTAATATGAGATGAGTAGGAGTGGGGGTTTACTGAAGAGCAAAAACTAAAAAATGCAAATATCTCAGTTAATAATCAAGATAGTGAAAAAATCTACATAACAACATTTATAGAACATTACATTTGCAATAAGATTAGTTCTATACAATTTTTCGATCCGACGCATATTAACGGAGATATTAAGAATTTTAGAAATTCTCCCTCTCTAAAGCCCCCCCCCCTTCCCCTGGTCAAATTTCAGCCATTAACGAACTTGATCTTTCTTTTTATATATCACGTTTGGTAACGATAAGGCAAAAATTACGACCGCTAGAGCGGTAACAGACAAATATATATATATATATATATATAAACTGCTCAAAAATGAATAGGGATATTAGCTGTTTTGTGGTATTTATGGGGCCTAGCATATTTTTTTTTATTTTTTTATTATAAATATCATTAATATTTATTAGAAATTATTGTCTTTTTCCCCCGTGAAAAAGAAATTTAATTAAAATCGATTTAATTAAAATTAATAGGATAAGAAAAAATAACCAATATCCCTATTCATTTTTGAGCAGTATATATATATATATATATATATAGTGAGAGAGAGAGAGAGAGAGAGAAATACAGTTTTGAACGGACCTCATTTTCGTCATCTCCTGGGTAGGATTGATGGACATTTGAAGAAAAATTTCAAAAATCGCGTCATAAGTACAACCTCAATAGCTGATTTCCCTTGAGGGAAATCTGCTAAGAAAATAGTATTTAATACCATATAACGCAAAAATATTCTTGAATGAATCCAAATCACAAGGAAGTCGCAAGGGACGTAAGAGGGAATGAGCACTTCAGAAAAAGATGGCCCCTGAAGAGGCATTTAAGCCACGAAAACGAAAAGTGTAGGGAAGTATGAATAAAGTTTGCTCGGAAAAATGTTTTTTATTGGTGGCCCTTGCCATGAAACTATGAAGATATATATATATATATATATATAGAGGCATCATTTAATTGTATTTCCATTTAATCACTGTTTGGATAGAAGTTTAATTCAGTTTGTATTGCAATTATCTGATTATCAGTGTTTTTTAAAAGAGACATTACTCCAATGGATAAAAACTAAAGTGGGTTTCCCCACTTAGGGGTGAGTTTCAGGCCAAATCAAAGAGAAATGATTCCCTTTCAACTTTCATCCGTCGATTTGAACAACTACTGAAATAAATATGTAATGACGGGGTGTTTGCTTATACTTGAAAACCACATCTGTAAAATTACACATCAACCAGATATTTTAAGGAAGAGATGAAACATATAAATCGGCTGCAAAAAAAAGTGAGTGTCACATCCTAACTTGCGAGTAAATTTCACAGATGGCATATATCACAAGTACTCGAGTTTATAATGAAATGCGGAAACGGTCGTATTGTATTAGCTGATTTCCCTTAAGGGAAATCAGCTATTGAGGTTGTACTCATGACGGAATTTTCGACATTTTTCTTCAAATGTCCATCGATCCTACCCAGGAGATGACGAAAATGAGGTCCGATCAAAATTATATATATATATATATATATATATATATATATATATATCTATATATATATATATTTGTCTGTTACCGCTCTAGCGGTCGGAATTTTTGTTTGTTCGTTACCAAACTCGATATTTAGTCGTTTTATGTAAAAAGAAAGATCAAGTTCGTTAATGGCTGAAATCGAGCCAGTAGGAGGGGGGGGGTTTAGAGAGGAGGATTTTCTAAAATTTGAAATATTTCCGTTTCTATACGTCGGATCGAAAAATTGTATAGAATCGATCTTATTGCAAATTCAATTTACTATAACTATTGTTATATACATTTATTCTCTATCTTGCATATTAACCGAGATATTTGCATTTGTATGAAGTCTGTGGTCGGGTGTTGTTCGGGTTAGTTGGCCGTTTTCGTAAGTCTCGGCTCTGGCGGAAGCTTCTAACCTAACCTGTCGTTCCTAACCTTACCTAACCTTCATTACTTTGTGAGATTTATGCAAATACGTTCTGTTCATCCGCCCTCCCCCCTTCTTTAGTTCTTGGACTTCTAAAATTTGAGTTATTAAAATATAAATTATTCTTACAATTCAGAAGCCGTTTCAATTGGGAGTTTATTAACATTAACTCCCTTAAGAGAAATCAGCTATTGAGGTTGTACTCATGACGGAATTTTCGACATTTTTCTTCAAATGTCCATCGATCCTACCTAATAGATGACAAAAATGAGGTCCGTTCAAAACTGTGTGTGTGTGTGTATATATATATATATATATATATATATATATATATATATATATATATATATATATATATATATATATTTGTCTGTTACCGCTCTAGCGGTCGCAATTTTTGTTTGATCGTTACCAAACTCGATATTTAGTCGTTTTATGTAAAAAAAAGATCAAGTTCGTTAATGGCTGAAATCGGACCAGTGGGAGGGGGGGTTTAGAGGGGAGGATTTTCGAAAATTCGAAATATCTCCGTTACCATAGGTCGGATCGAACAATTGTATAGAACCAATCTTATTGCAAATTAAATGCACTATACATATTATTATATACATTTATTCATTATCATGAATATTAACCGAGATATTTGCATTTTTCAGTTTTCAGCCATCAGCAAACCGCCACTTCTACTCATGTTACATAAACAATACTCTGTTACATAATAAATCACATTATTTGAATTTTAAATACCAAATATTGTATTCAAGAGACCTTTATTATACGAGATACATGCAAATATGTTCTGGTCCCCCCCCCCGTCTTAATGTTTTGGACTACTAAAATTTGATTGATTGAGATAACAATTATTCTGACTCATTATTAATTACAGTACTAGATATAGTAAATAGTTCTCAATAAAATTAATATGTTATATTCTGATATATTTCAGTAATTATTTTTGTTTCCGGTGTGAGGCGGGCAGACCCGTTTGTTTACATTTCTAACCCAACGCTTCCTGTCGGCAGGTTATTGAAATTGGATGAAACATTTCTTATTTCCGTTTGTATTTATTCACGGTGGTGTTGTGTTAGCAGTATGTATATTTATCTATTACTAAACTTCACGAGGGAAATCTGCTTAGTTTACGCAGCCCCTGTGTGACGGACTTTGTTTCTTTCCGGTGCGGTAAGAAAACCAATAACGCCGTTGAACTGAAAGCCGTTGACTGACCTGCTAATATTTGTCTGTTAACACTCTAGCGGTCGGAATTTTTGTTTGATCGTTACGAAACTCGATATTTAACCGTTTTATGTAAAAAGATAGATCAAGTTCGTTAACGGCTGAAATCAGACCACTGGGAGGGGGGTTTAGAGGGGGGAATTTTGAAAATTCCAAATATCTCCGTTACTATACGTCGGATCGAAAAATTGTATAGAACCAATCATATTGCAAATTAAATTTACTATAAATATTGTTATATACATTTATTCTCTATCTTGAATATTAACCGAGATATTTGCATTTTTATTAAATGTAATGGACGAGCTGTGGTCGCTTCTATTCGTGTCCGGCGAAACTTAGTTCGGCTGCTTCCGTAACTGTTCGGCATTCATGTGGAGATTTCTCTATTGTATAACTTCACGTGGGAAATCTGCTTAGTTTACGCAGCCTCTGCGTGACGGGCTTTATTTTGTTTATCATGAGAAGAACTATAAATTATGTTGTATGGCATTGGAATGGAGTTTTAGTATATAAACAAAAGAGCTGGGTTAAAATTATTAGAATTTGAGGATATCACATGTCATTTGTTTTGTTCCCTGCCCAGAGGTTAATACTCGTATTTTATCTATGCCTTTTTTCTAACAAACAAAAATTTCTGAAAAAGTTTTTTGGGTGGATGAAAAATTATCCGCCGGATGAAATATTTATCCATCAAACACTTTTTAGCAGATTTCCCTTGGGAAATCAGCTGTTTAGGTTGTACTCGATAATCGATAATGGGTATTCGATATTCTTTTGCCCGTAATTTTTCAGACGCTACATAGAGGTGCAGATGCAACAGCGGTGAAACCTACAGTGGCAGTTTATATTTTACTTCCTCCTTCCCGGGATCGACATTTGAGCGTTTCACAAATTTAGGTTTGTCAATTTTCCTTCGAACTTAATTAATAGATGAAAATAATGAGGTTATTTATATTCTTTTTAATTGACGTTTGCGCCATTTATGCTCGTTCTTTGCCAGAATCTACATTTAAAAGTTTCGTTAAAGATTAAGTTCGTTATAGGCGAAATTGGACTTGGAATTTTTGGGGGGGGGGTTGAAAAAGAGAAATTGAAACCGTATATATATATATCATTTAGGATGGAAAAATGTTATATAATCGGTCTTGTTTGGTTATGCTCTGTTCTGCCTTCACTATAATTAACATTCGTTTTATTTCGCATATTAACACTGATTCAATGTACTTTTTTCAATTTTAGCTGTTAATTAGCGCCATTCCTTCTCAAATGATGTGTATCATTAGATATCTCATGTCCAGCTTGAATTTCAAGCCTTGTGTACTTAGGGCTCTCACTAATATTTAGTTTATTTCTCACAAATTTGTCTCAGGTTTGACAACTCCCAAACATGATATTATGAAAGTGCAAACAGTGTTGGGGATTTGTTCCTATTTAGCGGATTTCCCCTAAGTTATGATATAATCCCTCCTTCTATAATAATGTACTTACTACCTTGAGGTAACACTGACTTAACAAAATGATTGACACACATATACACTCACACACACACACACACACACACACACACACACACACACACACACACACACACACACACTTGATGAATATTTTCTTTCTCATGTCCCTTCTTCCCTATCCTTCAGCTTAAACAGAAATGTATTAAAACATTTTTAATATCTGTTCAAATATCTATCGCTAGTACGCTTTGAGCGTAGCATTCACATTACTGTGCCCACTCAAATCCATAAAATGTTTGATGTCTTCGAAATAGGATTTTCTAATTCTTTTTTGGCTTTACTTACCTCATATAGAACTTTCACATTGGATTTTTTTTTTGCCTAACTTGTTCTGGTGATTCTACATCAAATCCAGATTTCCATTGCTTCCAATCTTTTATACTCCCTTTTGCGAAGAGTCAATCTCTTGCTCCCGTAAAGCAGTACACTCCAAATGAAAGACAGTAAACATTTTTTTTTTGTGTCCATGCTTACATGCTTATTAGTTTCCTTTTGCTTTGGAAGGCTTGTTTAGCAAGTGCTATGCTTCTATCACACTTCATCTCTACTATCAATGTCTTCAGTGATGATGCTTAGGTAACAAAACTCCTTCACTTTTTCAAGTATAATGTATCCAATTCTAATATTTATATTTCCTTGGCTTCGTTTCTTCTCTACTACCAACATTTTTGCTTTATGTGCACTTATCTTGAATTTAATCTGTTCTAGGTCATATTTTAGGACTTGCAGCATTCTATTCATCTCTACTTTGGATTTTGCCTCTAGTTTCAATTTCATCTTAAAATTTGATGCAATGAATGGATTACCATTAATCTGTATACCTTTGGTTCTTTCTTTCATTTTCGCCTCTTCAATGAATATATTGAACAGATAATGTGACAGAATGAAGCCTTGAGCCCCCCCCCCCTTGCCTTAAGCCTTTCTTAATTCTAGCTTCCCTTTCACACTCATTAATAATGATTTGTGTACTACAGTTTTTGTAAATATTCCAAATTAACCTTCTGTCATTCCAATATATCCCTATTTTACGCATCACAAGTACCGTTTTTTGATACATGTCTCTCCTTCTCCTCAGGATAACTCTGAGTGCCAAAATAACTTCGTTGTTCCTCTTCCAGCTCAAAATTCCAATCGATCTTCATTAACATAGTGTTCAATTTATAGAATCGGCATAAAGCTATATAATAGAAAGCTATAAATAGAATGCTGCATGTCCTAAAGGATGTTCTGGATCAGTTTAATTAAACTCAAGATAAATGCACATTCATTAGGACCACATCAATTTTTTGAAAATTTTAATATATTTTGGAATTAGTAAAACAAAATGCAAATTGTAGTTTATGACCTGAACACCTGTTATTTATATTGATTAATAAAGTTTAATCAATTAAAACTTTAATGCACTTCCTATTAATCAGTATTAAGTAAAACTATTTAAATAAGAATAAGAACTTAATATTTTATTTGATAATATTGATAATACCAACATACTAATGACATAACTCATTGTAATACATGAGCCATAAGATAAAATTTTAAATTGAATTGCTTAGTGCAATTTACACATTAAACAAGGATAAAAAAACCGAGTGACTAATTGACCAACAGCTTAAAATGTTAGAAAGCAGAGTGCATAACTCCACCACTCACTACGAAGAAAATCACTCGACACAAAAAAACATGATCAGGTAGTCCTAGAATAATATCTACCCAAAAGGATCAATTTATAGTTTTAAATAATAAGAGGGACAGAAGACTGAGGCCCCTCAGATTTGTGCTGAAGTCAAGTTCGACACCTAAAAATCGGTTTCGTTTCCTACAAACTGGAGAAAGGTACATCGGACTATCGCAAACTTTCTTGTGTTTGTATCATTTCACCACTTTGTTTTAGTTTGTCATTCATCATCTGGAAAAATGTATTCCTCAGTGCATAATTTCTTCTGTAGAGCATGGAGGAGGTTCAATAATGATTTCCTTTTTGTCATCTAAAACTGTATTATTTCATATAATATTGTTGTATTAATGTTTCATTTGTAAAACCATTTGAGTTTTGTTTTATTTATTTCAAATATATATTTAAAAAAATCAAAAAAATTGTAAGGGTCATAATCTTTTGAATTCCAGTGTATACATAAATAGACAAACAAATTAATTCAAACATCCAATATTTTCCCCCTACTGAAGTAGCCCTTTACTGAGGGATTTTATTTAATACATGCCCAGTTCAATTATAGTACATTCCACGTATTTGAACTTTGAAATACAATTTATTTTATATAATGTAAATCTGTATTTTTCTATATTTAAAACAAAGGATACACGATATCTGCAATTAGTAGTTTTAGTGTCTGTTGGTTTGTTTGTTACCTTTTCACGCATAAACGGCTTAACCGAATTTTATGAAACTTGGTATGTATATTACTACTAACCCAACTTAGACTTTAGGTTTTATTAACATTTCTAGGTACGAACAAGAGTGGGGGTTATAAGGGATGCCGAAAATGGAAAATTGTGATTTTTTGTTTCCTATTGGTTCTTCGGCAAATATGCACATAACAAAAGTTTATTTTGTTATTTAGAGTAGCTTTTGTTATATACACTTTTGTTCTTTATCGAAGTATAAATGAGTTACACGCTTAAAACTATAGCGGGAGTCAAGAATTTTATTTGCCACAAAAGAATCAACCGAACTAAACAAAACTCGGTATGTGAATTAGCACTAACTCCTCCATGATTATAAGCTGTACCAACATTTCTAGGGATGAGCAGGAGTGGGGGTTGTAAGGGAAGCCTGATATAAAAATTCGCAATATTTCATTTTCTACTTGTTTTAAGGCAAACATGCACATGGCAAAAGTTATTTATTTAGTTCTTTACAGTAACTTTTGTAATATTCACTTTTACCATATAACAAAGTATAAACGAGATATACACTAAAAACTAAAGCGGGAGCCAACAACTTTATTGGGCATTAACGATTGAGCCAAACTTAACAAACCTCGCTGTGTGAATTACCATTAATTCTCCCATGATTATAAGCTATATTAGAAATTTTTAGGTTCGAACAGGAGTGTGTGTTATAAAGGAGGCCTGACATTAAAAATAGTGATATTTCTTAGCTAGTATAAATATAAAAATGGATATTATGGTTTGAGGCTAGAAAAATTGAAGTAAATATAAATTAATAAACATACAATACAAAAAATAATTACTGAAACAAATAAACATAGTAGAAATATATTTAAGATCCCTCATTAATTATCTATAGTAATTATTCCAGTTTCCCATAGTTATATATACTTCCTCATTTATAAAACTTTACGAATGCCTTATTGTGCATATAAAATATTTTTTTTTTTTAACGTCCATTGTTTTAATTTATTTAATGGGGTCTGTTTTAAAATATGTGTTTAAAGTTTACAGTCTTATATAAATATAATATTAGTATGTTTGACGAAAATATTTGGTATGAATGTTTTTAAATGTTGTCCTTTAGCTGTTCATGTTCAATGATGTTCCCATTTGTTCATAGAGTCAATTTGTAATAATTATCAATATCATGTCTTAGAAATTTTTGCATAATGGTCTATAATTTCACGGGAATGATCTGCTGATTTTGCTGTATTATCAGCTACTTCATTTCTTAAAATCCTAGACTATCAACTTTTCCAAGCTAAATTTATATTGAATTTCTTATTTTCTAATAATAAAAATAAATGCGTAATTTGTTCGTTAATTAGACTTAAATTGAGTAGTACTTGTAAATTCTTTTTTATGTCTTTGAAAATAGTAAATGCACTGGCATTAGTATTGTTTGAATCTACGATAGTAAGCTATTAGGAAAAGCCATTTTTTAAGTTTAATTTTTGTTGTCAATCGTTTTTTCATTTTCTAGAACTGCAAAAGCTTAAACTATATTTTATTCCTCTTGTCTACATCCAGTATAAATACGAGTATATACAACAGCTTCCATTGATACATTTATGTATCATTTGTGAAATTGAGCTAGATACTACTCATAGAATATAACGTACAAGATGCTCTAATGTCCTCATCATTATAACTGTGACTACTTTCTGCATTCTTCAAAAGAGAGTATTGTGATGCGTACTGCTTAGATATGAGATCAATTGGAATGCTGCAGCTTGTTATTTTTAGAGCCATCAAACTCTCTAAAAGTTTTGAAAGTTGCTAAAATAATTTGGTCTCACCCGACCTGCTTGCCAGATATATTTTTTTCCCGGTTGGCATTGTGAAGTCTATGTGTTTGGTGCAGCAGTAGTGAGATTGTGAATCAGTAGTAATAATTTACTTTCTAATCTATTGTCCCTATCAGTTTTTGAACAGTTTGAATGTGGATGCTTACATATTTTATAAATGGAGTAGTTGCTGGCACAGTATTGAGTTTCACTCCACTTTATTAAACACTTGACATGTTCCACCATGTTCGATATCTTCTTCAGGAGTATGTGCTCTTAAACTTAAAATTATATCAAGTTGATCTTCCTGTAGAGAGTGCCACATCAAGTCTTGTCACCTTCTATTACATTTGTGAATGAAATAGAATCACATGGTGGCTGGGTAACTTCTGTTATCCATATTAGCTAGAACATTTAATGTAATAAACTATTTTGCCTTTGTAAGTATTATGTCATCTTCTAAAAGCAAAAGTGAAAATGTCTGTATTCGTTGGCAAATATTGATTTACTATGAAGTTCCACCACAATAGTGGAGTAATTCCAGAGCTTTGGGAATACCAATTGTTTGTGTTTTATGTATCTTAAACCTCTAGTGTATATAATTTATTGAAAATGTTATGACTAATATAACGCTAGTAGTAATTGAGCCAAAAATGTTTTGGTTCATTCATTTGGTTCAGTCGTAAAGAATTTGTTGTAAAACCACTCCTAAATTAGTCATGAAGGGGGGGGGGGAGGAAAGTATTTTCAATTTAATCACAAAGATCTGAGGTATAGTTTTTTCTGAGGTTTATGATCAGTTAAGGCTTTACAGTCTTTCCTCATTCTTACCTTTTACCTATTTATTGCTGTATTCTAATGGGGCCCTGAAGGTTTCTGAAATTTTTGTTTTTTATTTTGCTGACTTTAGCAGATTTCCCTTAGGGGAAATCAGCTATTGAGTTCGTACTCATGACGCAATTTTCGAAAAAATTTCTCAAATGTCCATCGATCCTATCTAGGAGATGACAAAAATGAGGTCCATTCAAAATCTTAGCTTAGAGGTGGGTAATTTTGAAAATTCTAAATATCTCCGTTATTATATGTTGGATCAAAAAGTGTATAGTACCTATCTTATTGCAAATTTAATGTTCAATGACTGTTGTTATGTATGTTTTTAGCAGATTTCTCTTCAGGGAAATCAGCTTATGAGGTTGTACTCATGGCGCGATTTTCGAAATTTTTCTTCAAATGTCCATCGATACTCTGCTACATAATAAACCACATTATTCGAAGTTTAAATACCAAAAATTGTATTCAAGAGCCTTTATTATACGAGATACATGCAAATATGTCCTGGTGACCCCCCCCCCCCCCCCCCGTCTTAAGGTTTTGGACTACCAAAATTTGATTGATGGAGATAACAATTATTCTGACTTATTATTAATTACAGTACTAGATATAGTAAATAGTTCGCAATAAAATTAATATTTTATATTCTGATACATTTCAGTAATTGTTTTTCTTTCCGGTGTGTGAGGTGGGCAGACCCGTTTCTAACCTAACGCTTCCTGCCGGCAGGTTATTGAAATTGGATGAAACATTTCTTATTACCGTTTGTATTTATTCTCGGAGGTGTTGTGCTACCAGTATGTAGATTTATCTATTACTAAACTACACGAAGGAAATCTGCTTAGTTTACGCAGCCCCTGCGTGACGGACTTTTTAGTTTCTTGATTATTATTATGATCTTTGCATATTTTACTTTTCAGTCTTCAGTAAAGGTACACTCCTACTCTTTTCGAATTAACAATAAGCTGTTAGATCATGAACCACTTGATTGGAGGTTAGAAACAAAATATGGTTTTCATTGAGTTTATTCTTTGTTAGATCCGAGTAAAGTACGGTATATGATGATGATGATGATGTCATCAATTAAGAGTTTTCATTCTTTACTCGAAAATGTTTATTGAATCTCTGCCATACTTGATATTTAACCATTTCAGACAAGATTAAAGATGATATTTGTTATTAACTGAAGTCAGACTTGGAAAGGTTGAAAGGGGGGAATTCGAAGTTTCAAAATATCCCCGTTATTAGGAGTCAGATCATAAAATGTTATAGAACCAATCTTGTTAAACTATTGATGTTCACAATTGTTATTCTGTACATTTTTTCGTAACTGGAGTATTAGCGAGTTATTCGCACTTTCTTGTTTTCTGCCTTCAGTAACCCCCTGCCCCTCTCTTCTTCTCATCAGTTTTTTTCATATAAATAGAGAATAATGTGGTGAGATTAGATCACAAATGTTTTATACCAGCAGGTAGGAAATCTGCTTAGTTTTCGTCTCGTCTGATGGACTTTTGATCATATAAACTGCATGATGAGGGAAAAGGATTTTGACTTGTCACCCTACGAAACTTAGTCACTTTTAGAGAAGGCTTTTTAGTATCCATCTCTCTTACATATCTTCCTCATTCTTGTTAATCTTGGGAATAAGACTCAGCAGTCACTGTATGCTTTCTTAGCACAAGTTTATCACAGAAGCTGATTGGCAAACTACCAGGAGTCCATGTTCCTGGATGTTGCATCCAGAATTTCTAGGAGTCTGGGCTAGAGAGCATTAAGGGAGGATAGGAATAGCTAACAGCTCTCCTGTGACTGTGGTGGGATATTTATGGGCCCCAGTAGACAAAACATTTCCTTTCCTTTTGATTTAGCCGCTGTATTCTTATACACATCTATTTACCTAATTTTAAGACTATGGCTCTACATATAGATTTAATTCGTACTTCACATTTTACTTTCTTTTTTTTCTACATTTATTTGGACAATATTTCACAGTCAAGTTTTGTGAATTTGTTAATTTTATTGTTTGATTTGTTGGACATCAGTCTGTCAGTTTTAAGTGTATTTTATGGCGAGCTTTTACAATTGAGCTTTGTTTACAACTTCATATTATTTTCCATGGAGCTTTGAAAATTGTTCATATATCTATATATGTTTGGTTTTTTTTTCCCCACTAAACTTATAAGGTTTTGTACATGAAACCATAAATTCCAATTTTGTGCTTCTTATTTTGGTTCAAATTAGTGGAAAGTGATTAGTGTAAATATTTTTATCAAATTCCTGGCATGATACTTATTCTTGGTCTAAAATGAAAATTATGAGAAAATAATTGTTTTTATTATTTTTTAAGGTTTGAGAGATTCCTTCCCTTGCCAGAGAATGCTAGTTGAACTAGTCGACTCTTTTGGGAAGGTCAACATCTGGCAGAAATTTCATCAAAATCATAACTTGCAATTATAATACAAACCTGTGTTACTTTGGCCTAACTGACAAGATTTGAAACAGGTAAAAGTTTGTTATGTTACTTGTATGAATAATTGAGCTTACCCATGTCAGAAATAAGAGATGGTTTTAATAAGAGCATTATTGTAGATTTCTAATGTCAAATAAACAGTTACTAAAATAAGTTTTATACTAAGTTCATTTTTTAAACCATAATAAATTATAAATAAATAATGGAGGTGATTATAGAACTGATAATATGTCACAGATGTGCAATGGTGGCCATGCCCATCATCATACTACAGAATCTGGCTGTAGAAATTCTCGGAAGCTGAAAAATGAAAATTCCCTCAACCAAACCACTTATAAAGACATTGAAGTTCACTAACGATCAGCAATGATCAAAATTTGATAAATATAAATTTATTCAAAATCAAACAATCCACCAAATATTATTAAATATATTTAAATCTAGCGAGGCATCTTTTAAGACTATAAAATGGGAATAACTTATGTCTAACTATAGCCATGTTACAAAGTTTTTTTACTGACCTTTAAGGAGGTAGTTTTCTAATGCAGACCAGGCTTGTGGATATGTCACAGCTGTTCAAGGATTAGTGAACTCCCTCTGAGAGGGATCTTGCTTCGAAGGATACTGACAACTGATTAAGAGTACCGTGCTTAGCTTAATCCCCTACATACAGGTACAGCCTAAGTGGACTTTGTACTAGCCAATCAAAATGAATCTTCAACATAATTTTGTTATGGTTAAAATATACTCGTAGACTTCCACGGTCCTGGTCATTAACACTATTAAGGTCTTCGGGTCTTGACCGTGTCTTCATATTGGTTGCCAATATGAGGTTGGGCAACCAATATGAAGACACGGTCAAGACCCAAAGACCTTAATAGTGTTTGTTATGGTTATTCATATTTGGAAAATAATTAGTGCATCGACTTCAAGAGATATCAATGTTATTATAAAAATATTATGAATTTAACCATAGAAATACCACATGGGGACTTAACCGGAAATTGGATAAAACTCGTAAGTTTTAGGTAAACAATTCTACTTTTAACTGGTCATAAATGTTATTCCAAATGAGCTTTATGCAATCTCAGACCCATTACAATACAAGAAAAGCATATGTTTGTTTGGTCACAGATACCAGTGAAACCTTTTTTGTTTGACACAAGGTGAGAATATATTTCCAAAAGTTTTTTCAATTGACCCTAAAAGACGAGTACAACAACATTTAACCTCTTATCTGCATCCATTCCTGTTATATTTCATACATTTATTTTTTACAGGACAAAGAGCTCTTTGCAGAGCATCAAAGCTTTAGGTCCCGTTGACCATTCTGGCTTTTATAAATGCTTCCAAGCTGTTGCTCTCTTTTAATATACTTCCTAGGTATTTGACATAAAAAAAATTAAAAAATTTGTACTTTCCATTTTCACAGGACATCTGTCTACCTAGTTCCTCTGTAGGTCCCTTGTAGGTATCTTGTATTTTTTTTATTTCCATATTTAATGCCTGTGTGAATTTTTTCATTACATTAGCCATACTAACTACATTTCTACCTGTGATAAATGTATATCATGCATGTCAACAAATGCCACAATTTGTGTATGCTTATTGTTTATGGACCACCAGCATTCATTTTTAATATGAGATGAAAAACTTCTAAGATATGATTGAACTTGGATAGATCTCCTTGTTTTAAGCCTCCAACTAGATAGATCTCCAGTGTTCACCTCAAACCTAGTAGTCGGCTTTTTACATCTTGAGCTTACAGAAGGTCCTTCCTTGCCTAACTATTTATAGTTATTACTGACTGCAATACCTCTAGGAACTTGAGGCTATCCTTTACCTGCCAGAAGTCAATAAAGTTGAATAAGCATCATATTTGTAACTCTTTGAGTTTCGATTGTTCGGTCAAGACATGACCTGTGGTTGATACTCCTGGGCAAAAAATACTTTGAATCTCCCAGTATTCAATCAACCCTCCCTATTTACCTCCCTCAAATAGTCACATTGCTGGATTTCATAGCCAGTGAGGAGGAAGATCTAGAATACCTCTTTAATATTTGCATATTAATTAGTTGCCCTTTTTCATATACTGAGACATTTGGCTCTTCCTATTTTTACGTGATTTATTTTTCTATCCAAATACCAATTATCACTTATCATCTTTTTTTCACAAGCTGGATCCTGCGAATTTCAGTAATCCTGAGGGGTTTCAGACACTTTAGAGATTATTATTTTTTTAGAGTCAGGATTATTTGAACTGTCTTATTTTTTAATCAGGCAACACAGCTGATCAGTTTAATCCAAAGGGAAAGTGCCAAATAGTCCTTCATTTAGTACGCCTTTAATGTACTATGCTAACCCAAACTTGATTTGATCCCAGTCTTTGGGAAGGTTCCCTCCTGATTCAGGCAGAACTCATTCTGCTGACATGGCTTTGTGATTTGCTCCCTTTATAGAACTTATTGTATTCTCACTACTTTCTGTTCCTTGAATGATTTAAAAGATTTACTTGTTAGACATCACATTGAACACTCCTTTGCCAGTGACTCGTGTGTAAAAATATACACATTCCCCCTTAGTTTCTTTTGACTTTGGTGGGGATAGTAGTTGGTTAATGCCTTTCAAACTTTACAGGTAGATAGTATAAACCCTTTTCATCACTGTATTAGCTTGCTTCTTGAGTGAGTGCTCTCTAATTATAGCAGTAAAGTGTAATCTCCATATCTGCCTTTTATTATAAAAATTTAAAGAGGATAATTTAATTTTTGTTCTTCTGTTTCAAATTAACAATTTCAATCCTAACAGTTTCCACTTGGTTCAGTGAGTTTCAAATTGTGGTAATCCCAAGTACTAATACAAGTAAAATGTATGACTCATTTAGAAAGGCGAAAAGAAAATATGCAACTGCATAATACTTGAAGACTAGAGGAATTTATTTTGAAAATTTTCATATCAGAAAATTAAACTTTTTTCTGAATTTGAATTTTCTAAACTATACCAATGGAATTTTTTTATTCAAAATGATTTGTTTTAAAATAATAATTGTAAAACGAAAGTTTTATTATTGCTTTGTAAGAAAATTTGTGTTAGAAAATCTGGACAACAGATTCAAATGCCACTGCGTAAATATACACTTGGAGTAGTTGGTAAGAAGGATCTTTACTAACGATGGGTATGCTTATTTAAGCAAACACCCTTGAGGCCAAGGAAAAGCCTTTGCACACAAAGTGTTAAGTAATTATAATAAATAATAATAATTGTCAGTAAATAATATATCATTTATAATAATTATTTAAAAGAACTTTTTTAACAATAAGTTTTTTTAATGTGATATTTCTGAATAATAACGATATATTTTTAAAAATACTGCTTTGAAGTATATAACTTGTCATAACCAGAAAAATAGTTTTTTCAACATCCACCGTCTCAAAATTTGATGAGCTTTGAGAATTTATCCTTTCCTGTATATATACAATCATATAATTCCGTTCCTCTCAACCCCTCTCAAACAAAATTGAGATGAAACTGCCATATTTCTGAATGACACATTCATAATTTATACCTTCTAGGGCAAAAATTGTATATTTTATTTATCAATATTATTAAAAATTCCAATTCTATTATGAAAATTTCTGAAAGAAAACAAATATTCCAGGCTTTTACAATAACATCATAACATATTTTAATTTTATAACTATTGAAATGTTTCAAACAATACCATGTATTTATACAAAATATAAATCTAATAAAGAGGCAATGCTCATCACATATATCTTTTCCCTTGTGTAATGCTAGTGATAGTCATTTCCTCTTCAAAAATAGAATCGATGACTTTTTTACTCTTGGTATTTTATTTTCGAATTTAGATATTTTTATCCTAAGACAATCCTATCATAAGTTTCCTCCATAATAACCAACAATCTAGGAGTTCTATGACACTTGGCATGCTTATCCTTTCATATAGATTTACAACCATGGCAATTCTCCTCTCTTTGTCTCAACTGGTTTTCATTCCATACCTACTTAAAGTTTAGTTGAAAAATCATTTATCCTTTCCCTAATGACACAAGTGTAATTTTTACCTTCCAGTGGGGGGGGGGGGATTCTTTTATTTATCAATCAATCAAAACATAAAAACGTTCTTTTTTTGGAGACCCTCATTATTTTTACCGTCTAGGAAATTTTTTTTATCCATTTTTTTCAGAATTAAAAAAAAAATCTAGGGATGTTTTATACTGTTTGTGTGTGCGCACATGCGTACAAACACACACATAAAACCTTGCCATTTTTTTCTCTGTTTCTAGTGGTTTCCACTCTAAAATCCTTAAAAATGTTAATGTAAAACCAATGTTTTTTTCCTGAAGCATCACACATAATGTGTATCTCCTACAAATGGAAGTACCACAAAAAAAACTTATATCACCCTTATTTAGCAATCAAGCCTTATCAAAGTTTTCAGTGTTATCAATTAGTAATTAATTGTTATGAAGTATATTTTGTTTCATGGCTGTAAAGAGAATTATTGTTGTTAATGTTGTTTAAGATTCAATTTAAATTGGTTGTCAAAAGTCATGAAAATAAATTGATTTAACCAATGATACAATAGGAAATATAAGTAATAATTAAACATTAAATAATTTATTTAACTTAACAGATACATACTAAATTTTTACATGTAAATGATTAAAATAATCAATAATTGGTGGTAGAGATTCAGGAACATGGTCATATAAATAGATCCTTTTTCGTTTGTTGAATATGATATCGTGAGTGATTTTGTTAACATTTTCTAAATAGGAAAACAATGTCCTCCCTTGTCATGGACTCCCCATGATCCATTGCGGCAGAAGAAAAAGGATGCTAGTATGAAAGAGAAGAGGTACAGTTAGTGCTGTGACCCTCAAACAGCCAATGAAACCACCTGGGCCGGACATTCATAAGTCATTCATTTCTGGTGTTAGTTATGATAGCATTTCCGTATCAATCATTCTCTTCTATTCAGTGGTCGAAGTGATGTGTTTTCCGAGTATTGTTTAATTTATACAACTAAATAATGCAAATATGAATTATTGCTGGAAGGGGGGTGGGATTCAGCATTCACAATCACAAGGGGTCAGTGAAATGTCTTTCTTACTTTACCATAAAAATAATTTAATTCAGTTCTTTATAGTTAGTGAAAAACTTAGCATTTAAATCTTATTTTTCTTTGTTTATTTATGTCTCCACTCTTTTGTGTACTGCAAATGGTCTTATGCACATGCATCATTACAACTCGGAAATAATTTTTTTTTTTTTCATTGAATGTCTCACATTCCTTTTTTACACAACTTATTATCAGTTCATTGTCAGAACTCATTTCTAGCTTTGGTTGATTTTTCTTGAACAGTAGATCAAGAAAAATCAACCAAGAGACTCAATGTTGTGTGTTAAATCCTTCAAAATGCTTTTAATAGTAACTGGTAAAGTCTAAATGTTTTTTAGAAATCAAATACAGCACTGATTTTAGAGTTTCTACCTGAAAAACTTCATGGCAAACTTCTCTTAAAAAATTAAACAAAAAAAAAAATAAAAACAGGTATTCCTGTTCCTTCTCACTATCTGCCATCATTAATTCTGGCAGTATTGCTAGAATCTCAAATTGATTTGAGCTTGGTGTATGATGAACTTTAATAAACTTGGCCAATGTTCTAGTCTGTTCTGTCTCTTAAACAACAAATGATGTACAATTAGTTGTTTTAGAATGATCATTTATTTCTTAATTAATTGATATACATATATTGTTTCTGTTATGATACTTCCATTTTGCAGATTCTTATTACCCCAACACTTATGCTGCAATTATTTTAGATCTCATTGTTCAAAACTACTTAAAAATATTGTGTATATTTAAAATGTGCATGAATAATTGATCTTTTATCCTTTTCTGTACTTTCACTGTCCTATTTTCTTTGGGTTAATTATCTCCACTGGTAGATTTAAACTCTCTTAAAATTGCGTGTTCTGTCAGTCAGCCTATTCCAACGTACATATCTTTTGAATGAATAAACTGGTGTTCGTGCATTAGAACCTAGAGTAGTCTGCATAACATTTTATTAACCCTGGTTTTTTATGCCCCCCCCCCCCAGATAAAATTACAGCTATGTTTGCTCTGCTGGAATGGTTAAAGCACCTCTATAGGTGTCATATTTCCATGCCGGAGCCAGTGTATTCAGTGTGAATTTGAACTTTCATATGTTTTTTCAAATTCACCTCTTTCCATCAGCGATACTAAGAGGGTCAACAAAAGCTTCTTTTGAGTTAGAATATAGTTATAAGTAGTGAATTGATGGCACCACTGAGCGAGGGATTAGTTTGTATTAATTTATTATTGTCATAATTTTCAAAATTTCAGAGGTATGAGGAATGAGAATGGAGAAAGATGTGATTGCTACTCTGTCTTAGATGAGGAGCAGTTGAAAACAATTGTTGAGGCTAGTTGAGCCATTCTATATGAAAGGTGTAATGAGCTCAGCATGCATGCCCCTACAGTTTCTAGGCATCTTACCCAAATCATAAAGGTAAAATAAATAAAGTCCTGAACATTTTAAAAAAAAAAATTGCCTTACTGCTTCAACTTTTGCTGCTTAACTTAAAGGTTATTGTTCATTTGTAACTTTTATTTCTTTTGGGTAATTTTTTATTTTTTAAATCATTTGCGCTTACAAATATTGCCTTAACATTTTATTGCTTTTAATATTCCTCTTTCTAACCAATGAATTATTTCTTCTCAAGCTAGCTTAATTGCTTTTAGGTTGTAGCTTTTGGAACCACTTGCTTATATCGCACGTTTGGAATGATTACGCACAATATTTATTTATTAGCACTAGAAATTCAGACTTTCCCCCCATCCTATACACTATTTTTCCTGGGGCACATTACTTGCTGCTTGTACTCTAAATATGAAGAGCTAATTGTTTAAAAATAAATTGCTATTTATGAGTTTAGTAAACTTTTAATATCATAATTTTCAATTATAAACAAATCTATTTGTTATTAACATTTTTATCTATAATGAAAATTAATTCACGAAAGTCCCTTGTTCTAATATGAACAGGCATTAAATGTCCTGAGAAATTTGTTTTCCTATTTTATCTAGATACTACTAGAGTCTAAAATTAGCCTCAATAAGATAGTGATGATCTTAGCTCCTCATGGACATATTTAAAAAAATTACTTTTCTTGATTAAAAGAAAGGAAAGGAGTCATTAAATGTGTTATACAAACTTATTCCTCTGTGATGTTGCAGTTAGTGCTTCTGTTCAATAACAATCAGCTTTAGAGTCAGAAAAAGTGAATTACAAATAATACATTTCATTTTTTTATATTAACATCGGATTGAATGAATTTTGCATGATTGTTCCTTGTTTTTTAGTGTTTTTAATTCTTCTACACATTCAATTTCACTCTTTATTGGAGAGAAAAGGACGGTTCAGTTTGTCTGATTGTGACATTTCATCATTACCAATGATGGCAACGAGATAAAATGTTAAATAATAACACTCATCCACTATATTCAGTTGCACATGCCTCTTAAAATACTAAGTACATTTTCACATTGTATAGAGAGGCAGCCTTTCATCACAAGGTTTTCAACAACACTGATTAGAATCAAGATAGATGTCTACCAGCAGTTGAATTTATAGTCAGTCGGTGATATAAATTTAGAATTATGGCTAAAACAAAAATTAACAATTTTGATTCCTGGATGGTAATTTTTACAAATAGTTGGTTTAGACACATTATTTCAGTTTTTTACTAACAGGTTTTCTGTTTCCCCCCCCCTTCTTTTTCCTTTCAGCTTGATAATATTCTTTTCTCTGCCAACAATTTTAACAAATTCCAAATTAAATTGATGCCTACAAGGGAAAGGATGATCTATAAGAGAAGTTTTACCCTTGTACCATTGTTAATAAATTTAGAATAATGTTTTACTTGTTTTATTTTAATAACTCATTTTGTTCATTTAGCAATTCATTGATTAGCAGTTGAGTGTTTATATTTGACCCTCTGCCTTCTCATCATCATAACTGTTTAGATTTGTCTGAAGCCAGTCAAATTGTACTTCAAACTCGTATATGAGCTGTGAATAGCTCACTTAGAAGCTTATTACTTATCACTATGAGATATTTGGGATACTTCATATACCAATTTTTGTAATGTTTAGCCTGGATAATGACCCTGAGTTTAATGATTATGATGAGCACTCTCAATCATTTTAAACTATTGCTTTAGGCTCCCAATCTAGGCTACAATATTGTAAGTGCCACACACCCAGAGATTACATGCTAAACTTTATTAGCTGTGCAGCTACGGGGCTTTAAGATTGGGCTTCCAACCACCCCCCACCCCCTGTGTGGTGCCCACAGAGATTTGTGATGCAACTGAGAAGCTAGAAGAATAAAGAAGTGTGATTTTTGGTCTATGATATCACTATAATTCGACAGGCAATTCATTGAGCTAGTCCATTTGTGTGAGAGCCCACAGGACTTCATGGGTTGTACACCTGAATATTTTCCTTTCTTTTTTCCCCTTTGTATTTGAAAGTCTAAATATTAGACAATGAATCAATAATGAAAGCAATGACAGCCATAAGGGGATGTACGATCTCGAGCAGAAGCCTGTTCTATTGTTCATAGGAAAGAGAGAAAACAAGATGATGCTAAAGCCCTCTCAAGGCGGCCATGCCACGTCGAGTACAAGGATTGTACAAAAGCCGAGAAAGAGGAATGCGTCATTGATGTACGACTCAGCCGTGTTGGCTCAGGAAGAGACTGGTCGACGGTGCAGGAGGGCGACCCTACTCTGGCTAAGAAGGACAATAGAAGGCCGACCCGTTATGAAATATTGGACCGCACTAAAATTACCAGTAACAAGATGAACGGATAGAGCAACAAATACGGAAGGACTAATGGTTCTACTATTTAACCCACAACGCAAGAAAGGATTATTCCCTAAATTGCAAACACACTGGGAGGGACCTTACAAGGTGATCAAGAGATTGAACGACGTAGTCTACAGGATACAGAGATACCACAATCCGAGGTCTAAAATGAATGTGGTTCACCTAGAGTGACTAGACAAGTATGGCACCGGCGATATTGAGCCTATTCGGGACGAAAAGGCTTAAGTGGGCGGCAGTGTTGCAAAATTTAAATACATGAAAAATTAAACAGAGGTAGTCACGTATTTGGGAAGTATGAAGTAGATCAAAGAAGCCGACAGGTGTTCGAGTCCTGTTCTGGAAGTGTTAAGGGCCTTACCTTTGATGTTTGCCGACAACCTATATAAAAACCGGCCCGCCGCGAGTTTAGTTAGTTTTGTTCTCAGCTGTTTTCAAGTAATCATCAGTGCGACAGTGCAGTGCGGTAAAGTGTTTTATGTGAATATTTTTTTCTGTGGTTTTTGGTAGTTAACCTAGTTTAACTTTCTTTTTTTAAACTTAATTTTTTCCTGAACCCAACAGTTCCAAATCTACTTGTCCATTGCTTTTAATGAGACTTAGAAAAATGAGTCTACAAGATTTATGTCAAACAACAACAGTTTTATTTAATGCTAATTAATATTTGTGTTTTTCCATTAAAAGTATACACAGCATTATTCTAATTTCTTTATCAAAATTTAGCATTGATTCCATTTTTATTATTCTTAATTACAAACAAAAATATATCATTGTTTCTTGTTGTATATTTTAATACTGAATGGTAAATCACTTTTGAATTTTTATCATAAAGATGTTTTCTTTTGTTAACCCTGCCAATAGGTATTGTGGCCAAAAACCATACAAGGTCAATAAAAGTGTTCAATGAAAATAATCTTATATTCAATTACATTCATCCTAAATCTCTGAAAAACTTTCCATAAATTGCTACAGTAGAATATATATATATATATATATATATATATATATATATATATATATATATATATCAGTGATCTGTTAGTGTAACCAGAAAAAAAGAAAGAAAAAAAAACAGTTTCTCTAATGACCCTGAAAAGTTTTACTTTAAATGTTTTTAAGCTTTACTGATATGCAGAGGCAGTAGAACATTTCTTGAATGGTCAGTCAATCAGTGAAAGTATGCTTTTCTGGATGGGTATATTAATTTTTCAACTGGGTTAGGCTTTCATATAAATCAAAAATATCAGTATTTTGTGAAACTACCCAGAAGACCAGTGAGGAAATGCTACATCCTTCAGAGCAGCATACAACTGCCCTATTTAGAGCAGTGTGTACAGAATTCCTTGAAGGATTATAAATTTGTATGTTTTGTTGATTAAAATATTTTCTACATCGTCCCATCAACTGCATACTTCTTATTAACTAACATAATAAATGGGCCAAAAGTATTATTATTATTTTTTAATTCTACTAATATTTCAATTCACCTGGTTTTTGAAGATTGTACTGTATTGACTAATGGAGGCATTTACTTAAAATGAAAGTTTTTAATTTTATGTTAATGGTTTCCTATGGTATCACTGTAATTTTTAAGTAAATTTATAGAAGCTTGGGAGGATTTGTTGGAAGTGTTATTGGTAATTGTTGTAATGTTTTGTGGATTTAATTCTGCATGGGAAATGGTAAGGACTCATTGCAATACTACTAATAATTAAAATGTTTAAAAACTCGTTGAACCCCTGTGGGAGTATACCTTAACTAGTAACGTATTCTATTTTTTAGTCTACATTGCTGGGAAAGATTTTCATTCAGCGAAGATCAGCTGTTTGCTCCAGCGGTCTGATTTTTTTCTGATGTGCAAATTTTTGACGGAAATGTGTCCATCAGGCAGTGCTTTTAGTTTGGTTAGCTACCTCCATTAAATCATCTGTTTTTGTTTTTTAATTACTGCTTTCCACGTTTCGGAGAGTATAACACCATCTTTGGGAGCTAGTCTTGTTCAAAGGCGATCTTCTCTATGTAGAAGTTTTGGCTCGTTGAATTTAATTTGGTGAGAACAAATACTTGTGTGCCTAGCTATGGCAGACACTTTTAATCAGTGATATGTGATATGTCAGATCAGCCATGTGTTGGCAGTCTTCTTTCCAGTCTGTCCCACATAAACTTTACCGGAATCACAGGGTATCAAATAGACATCACTATCTTGTAAAACTTGGGCGTCTTAGGGCTTTTTATATATTCATTGAATATTTTGTATGGTTTAAATAATGTCCGTAAATTATTATTCTTGCCAATCTTTCATAAGTCCCTGCTATTTAAGGAAGAATTACAGTGTTCAATGGGTTAACTTGAGTATTTTCATTTTGGACCTTAGTAATTTCCAGTTTCTTTTAAATTTGTCTGAATACTAATGTTACTTCCCTTTTTATGTAGCCATTATAGTGTAGTTCTTCTTTTAGACGTATTATTCCATTTTTTAAATGTGTTTGCTACATAATGAAATAGCTTTGTTTACTAATGTATGGATAATGCCATATTATGGGGCTGGGTAGTGGTGGGATGAAACATTTAGATACCTACCTGTTGCTGTTGTCTTTCTATAAACTGTGCAACTGAATTTATTATTGCCCTCTTTAATTATTAAAAGTTTGACAAAAGGTATTTTTCCTTCATTTTCTAATCCCATGTTCAATTTGATCTGTTTGTTCAAGAAGTTGAAAAAATGCATTATTTACTCCTTGCCGTGTGGCCAAATTATAAAGCTTATAATTATAAGGCTTTCAAATCTTCCATAAAGAGATTGGCCACAATTGATGACAGGGGGCTTCCCATAGCTAGTCATAGTTTGTGTTGTATATGTTATTGTCATATTGATAATAACGTGAAGTTAATACTAGTTCAAATAGATCAAACATCTCGTTATTTAACAATCCTTTCTTTTTTACTAGGTCAATGGAGTCTTGTACTGGGACGTTAGTAAATAATGACTCGACATCAAAGCTTGCTAATATGTCAGAAACCGTTATTTCAACATTTTTTAGAAGTTCCACTAGGTGGGTAGAGTTTTTAATGTACGATGGTGTGTGACCTATGAACGTGCTCAAATTGCGGACTAATGCTTTGCTGGGTTGGTATATTGGTGCACCGATCATAGATATTATATTATCATAGATACTATATATTAACATATTGTCTACTTTTCTGACAAAAGTTGCAGTATACCTTCTCTTAATGTGTTCCCTACTTCCCTCATTTATAAGGTAAGTTTGGATGGGATAACATCTCTTTCCTCTCCCAGTAAAACCTTATTGGTATGAACTTTTTTTAATTTATTATTTTTTTGTTGTCATTTGAATTGTTTTTGTTTTTCCTGTTAATTTTAAACATTTAAGTCCCTAATGACTTAACTTTTGTTTGTTTCTAATCTTTCCTTAGATAATTATTGTGATAGAATAATTTGGTTATTTAATTATTCCTCAGCTTTGATAGGTGAATACAGCAATCAGATTTTAGTACGATTGCATTTCTGAGTACATATACATTCAAAACATTGGCTAATTTTGTCTCTGTCCATTTTTTCGACATCTTGATTATTATCTGCTAATTCTTTGAATTTAAAAGTTTAATAATGTGGCCTTCAATACTTTATTTCACTATTCTAATTTTGTCTCTTCTTTGCTCTCTAATGCAAATACTTTGATTCTTAACTTTCGTGATTACAATAAGTAATAAGGCAGCTCTGAACATCTTGCAGATACATTCATGGTATTATTGAGCTTAATTTATGAGTATCTGAATGCAACAAAACAAAAAAAAATTATTTTAGTCCCATTTTGTAAGTGTGAATAGTCTAATGTAATATTAAATTGAATTAGTAGAGATTATGCTTCTTGTAACATGTTAGAAAAGTTGAGTGATATTTTAAAAATATTCTTGATATAAATTGCCCAAGAGTTTTACCCACAGCCTCAAGAAATCCACCAGCCACAACAGTTCCACTCACTTCCTTAGCATGAAATTGTTAACAACAATTTCATCTTTTCTTATTCAATTGATGATAGCAGTTTAATTATAGCGAACCATTTTAGCTGTTCCTGAGAATTTTTGTTTAACCTTTCAGTTATTTCTTTCTGTAATATTTTTTTTAAATAAATTTAATATTTAACATCTAAGATTGCTGAGGCTACCATTCGGTTTTGGGAATGCTTACGGCTCTAATTACAACAAATCTTTTGCACTATGCTTGTCTACCTCTTTTTTTTTTTTACAATGATAATATATGACTTCTGCATTTGTTTTTGAAATATTGACCAGAGACGTGTTCTAATTTTTGTTGTCCAGGTGAAACAATGGTTAGGAAATGGTTATGCAGTAATGGAGCTATCTGGTACCTCCTTTTTGTCCTCTTCTGTGCTCAGTCGTTTATACTCCACACTGATGCACTTCGAACTACTGACATCACCATAAGAAAAGAACCTGGAAGTAAGTATTTGATTTTATTAATTTTTAAATACCTGCATGTCTTCTTTATAATACCGATTTTATGAATTTAATCCTTATATTGGGTGAGGGCTTACCTCTCATAGCTTTTAGTGTAGCTTATAAGGTTAGCATATCTCTATTTTATGCAGTTTTTGTATGTGACTTTCTTATCCATGTATATTGATTTATTTTTTTGGCGGCCTGTTTCTCTTTAGCAATTACTTAACAGTTTTCCTCAACCTCAATTCATTGCTCATTATTATACATACATTCTGAAGTGGGCTTTTTTCTATTTACATGTCTTTTATTTAAAAAAAAAAAAAATACATTTAAAACCTTATTTTGTATTCGCAAAGGTTTTACTACTTTTTGGTTCTAAAATTCAGTTGTCTTGGACCTTTCTCTGAGATACTACAATCAAATACAAGCTTCTATTAAATCACCAAAATTTGTATTTTTAAGTGAAATATAATAAAGAAAAACAAATAATATTAATTTACACTTTATTGGGAATTGGTTTGTGAATGTTTATCTAGATTGCAAAAAGTGTATTTTAGATTTATTTGGTATAAAATAACCTTCTTCTGCCTCTGTACGAACCAGATGGATTTTCATTTCTAATAAATGCCTCTTAATTGAGGCCACTGATGCACTGCGAATAAATAATATATCATAATTACTATAAATACACAGTTGCTGATGTTTGTTTGCAATATAGTAAATTTAGTAATGATGACAAATTTCAACAGCCCAGGATTTGAGATAGCTATTATTGGTATTTATATGTAGTTAGTAATTCAGGAAAGTGGACCTATTTCATAAATTAGGGTACTGCTTCTAATTTACATTTTTATCATACCCAAAAGGATAGCGGTCCTTAGGTACACTGGAGTAAACCGGTTGCAATTAGGTACCCTGCTACCAAACAAAAATAAGTAAAATCTGCACAGATTATTACCACATTTAATGAGAAATTTGTTTCTAGAAAGTTTTTCTCATTTATCTAAAACTGTCATTATTTTTTCTATTTAGAATTTAATGAAAGAACAATATTTGTAAAATTCTTGGTTTAAAGAAAAATGGATTTGAATTTGATGCTGTAGCTGGTGTAACAACCTTATGCACATAGGCTGTTATAATATTCCAAAAGCATCAATATTTCTCTCCCCCCTTGTAAGAGCATTAGCTGTTATATTAAAATGTTCAACGTGTGTCAAACAGGATTAAATAAAAATAAAAAAGAAAGAATGAAATTTCAACAGACAGAATTTGTTAGTTCTTGCATTAAGTCATAGATATATATATATATATATATATATATATATATATATATATATATATATATATATATATATATAAAACCCACATTATATACTATTTATTCATTCATAACCTCTCTGTATTATATTTTTCAGTTTGCCAGAGCACAGACATACGGAATTCAGTTAGCATGTTTTCTCAACTCAGTGGGTGCCATGTTGTTGAAGGATTTGTGCGAATTGTACTTATAGATACCGCCAATGAAACAGACTATGCTAACATCTCCTTTCCTGAACTCAAAGAAATAACTGGTTATCTACTATTATACCGTGTTAATGGACTTCGTTCATTAGGAAAACTTTTTCCTAATTTGTCTGTTATTAGAGGAAACACATTATTTGTTAATTATGCTCTGGTCGTTTTTGAAATGCTACATTTACAGGTATTCATAAATATGTTCAACTAACTTGAAATTAATGTATATATAAATAAATAAATAAATAAATATAAATAAATATATATATATATATATATATATATATATATATATATATATATATATATATATATATATTAAATGAAAAGCTACCCTTCCTTTCTTCCTATTATGAAGTCTTCTGAAACAAAAGTCTTCTAATGGGTCAAATTTATAATGAAAATAGTATTTTTTATTTGATTTGAATCAAATTAACTTTTTAAAATATGCAATGTAGGCTGCGATGAGGTGCAGCATTATTTGATGCTTGTTTTTAGTATTCCACTAAAGAGAAGTACATATGTGTATGCTCTCACACACTTCAAATTATTAATGTTTATTAATCTAATTTGATATTGATTTATTTAGAATTAACTTAATTAGAAGCCCCTGGATTCATGGATCATAACTAGTCACTTCGTATCATCATTCCCTTTAAAAGTTTATTTATTGTTCCTATACAATTTATAGTGATGTTTTTTTTCAGGAACAAAACCATCCATCATAAAAATGCTTGAGATCACTCTAAATAGATCTTAGAATAGTAGGGTTCCTTTGGATCAACCCCTCATGAAAGCCTATATTGACAAATTGGGGAACGTCCACTAAAACCCTAATATGATATATTTACCCTGTAGTGATCTGGCTGTGACAATAGGCAGTGGAATCTGGAAAACATAGAATAATTCTCACAACCAAATCACGTAAAAAGAATGTAGGAAGGGATTTACCAACAATTGACTCTTAATCAAATTTAAATAAATACACATTTATTTATAATTAAAAGTCCACTAATATTAAATATTATATTTAAAATAAGAGAAATACACCTTTTAAAGTGATATAATTGGGACACTTATGACTAATTAAACTATGTTCCAAAGATATAGCACTTAGCTATCCTTTCTCGAATTCGCCTTTATATAGCCTCAGGTAGACTTTGCACCTGCTGATCATATATGATCAAAAATACTTCTAAATGTAATTTAATTATCGTAATTCACATCTTGAATATTGTTTAATGTATTAACTTCAAGGGCTATGAAATTATTATAAAAATCGAATGACATTAACTACCAAAATGCCAGACCACAGGGGAGGAGGTAACCTAAAATTGGATGAAACTCTAAATTACAGGTTCAAAACCCTACATGTAAATACTCATAAATAATAATCTAACTGAGCTTTGTGCTGGGCATTGTTCAAATTATAAACAAGATAAGGTCTTTTATGACTGGTACATGTAATGCAATCTCAGATTTATTGCAACCACTCAAAAGTCAGATTTACATAAAGGGTGTACAAAAAGAAAATCCTGTACCAAACACAATAAATTTCATGAATGCAATACATGAGTAAAGGTTGCTTGAAAAACTATTTTGTGCCCAAAAGATATGTCTGAATAAACTTATGCTTGCGTCTATCTATAACAATAGCCGTCCCACTCTGACAAAACTATAAAAAAGTAGAGAAAAACTTTCTTCTAATTACGTCCACAGCCATTCCAACTATGATAAAATATAATCAAATTCACTCTTTGAACAAATAGGTTCATGCTTGATTTTTTATTACTTTACTGTCTTGCAACATGACATTGACAAATATGTACACAAGGTGAACATGAAACTCAACCATGACTACTCAAAATCCAAAAAAATGAAGTTCTACCTTAAATAAATGAAGTAAACACATGTTTATTGTTGTATATACTATATACCCGAATAATGTGAAAACCAGGAAAGCACCAATGGCACGAAAGTATATGATGGATGTGGATTAATTATGGTCCTTGAAGGACTTGTGCTTATGTTTCCATCAATCTGGACCATTCTTCAAAGCCTCTTCTGTTGTGGATTCTAACCCTTGCAAGGTTATACCAAGGTCACCTGGGCATGGCTCTCTTTCAAACTCCTACAGGGCTACCATAAATTATTCCTTGGGTAGCCTGTGGGATTCTACCCCCTCCATATTTTTTAAGCGCAGTAGTCTGTCCTTAATAGGAATATTGATGCCTTGTTCACTATACAGTTTCATTATTCCAGCCCTACTTCTGATGCACAATCTGTGTCACTCTTTGAAGCCTCAAAATATTTTTCTTAAGGATCTTCTTTCCCAAACTAGCAGTGCTCTCATGCCTTCCTACATAAGAGTCTACGTTTCACTGTCATACATGATTATGGGTCTAAAACAGTTTTGCATATATGCACTGTTCCTTTTTGAGAGTTGTTATTGAATCGGAGACCTTCCAATCCAAAGTCCAGTATAGTTGCTCCATATGTTACAAACCACACCCTCCATAAAGATCTTAACCCTTTCCTTGCCCAAAGCCACTATAGTTAATATTCCAATTGTAAAGGACCTAATTCCCTTAAGATTCAGAAAATTCCACAGTAGGCTATACAATCATCCTAATCCAGAAGTCCTAGCCCTTTCCAGTACCACTCATCCATATTCCCCTCTACGGTGCCTCAAGAGACAATGGCCCTGAGAAGTGTAAAGTGAAGTGATAGCAGTGGCTATTTTCTTATCAAGTGCCATTCCTCCTTAGCTGTTGACTTCCTTGCCAGGCAGAGAGAGGCTGCTCCTCTCATTGTGGTGAATAGGTGTGGCTTCTGTCAGGAGTGATGGAGGGACTACTGTATTGTACATATATCACACATTACCAAATGCATTTAAATGCAGGCTCTAATATTCTTAATAAAATAACAAATAGAAGAGTTATTGAATCGGAGAGCCTTCTGCAAGGCATAGACTCATCTAGTCCTACTACCATTCTAGATACCTATGATATTGCTCTCCATTACCATTCCACCCACCCAGGCACAGAATGATTCCAATTATTGTTGGTACTGTCTAGACAAACTGGGTAATAGAATGGCTACAGACAGACACAAAACTGAGTGAAATAAAACGCCCATGAACAGCCGTCAACTAATCAAGGCTGATGAATAGTAGTAGGTCTTATTTGCTTGAAGTGAGCAATGCCCACTTCACTATATATTCTTATTGCCTGACAACCAATAATTTGTAAGTACATCCATATATCCTCACAAAACTTTTACTTTCCCCTATTCATTGAATAAGGCTCACAGAATTCAAAGGATATTACTTTAATTGAATTATCTAAGTGTCTTCTTGATAATAATAATAACTTAGAAAATGTTGACTAAAAACAATATGTTAAATGAAAATTATTCTTTCAGGAAATTGGTTTGGTTTCACTCACAGATATATTAAGAGGAGCTGTTTTATTTGCAAAAAACCCTATGTTATGTTTTGTGGATACCATTGATTGGGATCAAATTGCACATAATGCCAAAAGAGAACATTATATTTCTGTAAGACAATTAAGCACTTTTATAATATATGTTTAAAAAAAGTTAATACTTGTTTTTTTTTGTTTTTTTTATATGTGTATAATATATATAATGTATAATTAAATAATGTGGTATTTAATTTTACAAAATATCCCAAGTTATTTATACTCAATCAGGAAGCTGTAATATATTATTGAGTTTCACTTTATAATTTATATGTATTAATGATAATATGGGCTGTACCAGTAGCTAGCTGTAACTATAAGGCATTGTCCTAAGATTGTGGTGATGATGATGGTGTGTGTATGTGCTCCAGAGTGCTTGTGCGTGTGAGTGTGCATGTGTGTATGGGGTGGGGGGGAGTGAGAGGCATACATACATATGTGCTTGAGTGCATGTTTGCTTATATGTGAGTGTACGTGCTTGAGTGCATGTTTGCTTTTATGCAAATGTATGTGCTTGAGTATGTGTGTGCATGCTTGTGTGAGTGTAGTAAGATTGTGTGTGAATGAGCTTGAGTGCGTATGTGTGCGTCTATGATACAAGCTTGGAGTGTGTATGTGCAGATTTGTGTGTAGTGTTTCATGATGAGTATGCCTGTGAATATGTGCATCCCAAAATTAATAATAAAATTAAAAGTTTAATATGATGTTGATAAGTTTATGATTTTTAAAGAAATGCAGATTATCAGTTTACAAGGGGTGGTGGTTAAGAACAACAAGAAAACTAAGATGGTCATAGACTCTTACTCATTCTTTTCATTTTATCTTTTATTGTTAGCATTTTTATTTATACTATTTTGTTTGGATAAATTAACATTTAAATTGAAATGATGTAGTTTTTTTTAATAGTGTTGTTAATAATTTTATTTTTTATTTTATTTTTTCCTGATTTTGTTTTATAATGTAAGTTTGCTACTGCTACCTTATCGAAAATGATCATTCCTGAGTTTTAATTTTTTTTTTTTGGGGTATTATTATTTCAAATTTATTTTGGATTTTAAATAGGTTCATTCTTAATTTGAAATGCCCCAATGTTTAAGGAGTTCATTTGTACATATCTGAAGAATTACAATTCCCAAAATTGTATAGTCCCGGTACAATTAATATGTACTGGTACAAGCAGTAAATTACTTATATATTCTATAATTTAAAATAATTATATCAAGATTATGTACTTTTATTGGTAATTTAAATTCATCTATTTGGACTTATATTAAATTTCATGCAAGGAAGAAGAAATAATATGTGTTACCCTTCATGGAAAGATGTGACAATTGATGTAAAACTGAATTAAAACTATATTTCATTTAGGCAATGGATGGCATTATAATTTAGATGACATTATTAAAAATAATAAATGAAATATTGATTAATTACTTAATTTAGAAAAATATAAATTAGTTCTTATGAGGGGTAAATTTTTTAAATTACCGGGCTCAATTATTTCTTTAAATTTTTAACATGTATTTCATGAATAGTGTAAAATAACACTTCTGATATCATTGAGAAAAGAGGCTATGAGTCGTGGAAATTATGTGTTCACTACTCATAATCCGCAATTCTTTGCCTCATCGTAAATAGGATCAACCACAATTTTTAACCATACTGGCTTATTAAGATGTTATTGAACTTTGTGTATCCACGTTTAATTTTTAAATTGTCATTCAAGGGAAACAAACTACAAAATGAGTGTCCAATGTGTCCAACTAATAATCGTTCCTGTCCAACATCTTTAAATAATGGAGCAACGTTGTGTTGGAATTCTCATCATTGTCAAAAAGGTAATTAATCTCTTTTGAAACTTTTATTGCTGCAAATATAACTTATATGCTGCAAAAAGTCGTTCTTTATTTTTAAAATCATCACTCAGGTCTAATAAACATCTCTTTTTCTTTGTGTCACAGTCAGTAGAAAGGTATCCTAATAAGTATATTGTTGCTAACATTGTGCTTAAAGATTTAAATGTTATAAATTGATTTATAGAATTTTTTTAATATCAATCTCTCCACATCAATTTTTTATGAGCAATGATTTTTTGTTTATTTGGATTATTTGATTATACTCAATTTTATAACAAACCATAGTAGCCCAAATAGATAGATATAATAACAGTGGTCAGGGGAAGAGAAACGGAGTGTGCCGAGGGGTGAAAAGAAGCCCTGCTAATGCCACACTTCAGTTATACTGCTGCAGAAATATTGATGTTTGGCAAAAAGTGTTGATGCATGTATTCTTAAAGAAATTGCAATATTCAGTCGCTTTTTACAACTGAGCTTGAGCCCTTCAGAGTGATTGACACCTTATGATTGTTTCCTTAAGAGCCATGTCCATAAATGGAATGTAGTCAGGCAATCTGTTAATGCTTAAAACTGTTGCTTCAAGTCACAAAGGAGGTTAGTCTATTCAAGAATCACTTGTGCTGTTGGTCACTGATAGCAAGCTTTCTTTTTATATTTTTAGCTGATTTACCTAAAGCTTACATGCACACCTGCTTGCTTACTCATTCCCTTTTCAAGCAAGCTCAAATTAGAGTTTGTGTTTGTGAAACAAAGGCTATTCGCTGAGATTCATTCATTTCTCAACTTTGCCACAAGATAGGTGAATACACATCACCTAGCTGATAGCCTGATGAAAAATACAAATTTCTCAGTATCTATTAATGATATAGAAGATTTATGAATGACCTGTTTCGTTTATCAGAAATAGATCTATAAGTTATGCTTAACCCTTTGACAGCTACAGACGAGATAACTCATCCCCGCCTGCCCGCTACCCCCTCGCGCAGGACGAGATATCTCGTCACCGTTTCCCCACTGTTTTACCGCTCCCAGCTTGAGACAATATAACTCGTCCCGACTGTGGTACATCCTAGCGGATCCTCGGAGAGTTAATAAATATTTCTAGCGGCCGCTAGGCTGCAGGGGTGTCTCTATTGGGGAAATATTTGTTCCGATCCCGTAACTGTGGAATCATTGGGTTTTCCACGGAGGGAAACCCAACCCACCCCTTCTATCTGCTATTGGTAAATAATTAAAATAAATCTTCAAATTAAAAAAAAAAAGGTAAAATATTACTTCAAATAAAAAAATTATATATAATGTAATAAAATCATTACAATCATGTTCATTATTTCCTTCATAAATCTCGTAATCTTTCATTACAATAGCATTTTAATTTATTGAAATAATGATATAGGTATAACAGAATCATACAAAGAAAATAAAACATTAAGAAATAGTTGGAAAAGGGAGTGAGGTATTGAAGGAGGCAGCTGCGGAGAGTGACGACCCCTTAGCTTGGGAGGGTGATAGCCCGCTGGCCCTCCCCAGCTACTGGCTGCAACTCTCTGCCCACCTCCTTAGCTGTTAAAGGGTTAATGACATTTTCATTTGATGCATTAGAACAGTGATATAATATGTTAGCTTCAAATGAAAGAATGTTTAATGAGGTTTGACAAAACATTTGGTATATTTAATTTAGTAGAAGTACAAGGAAGTCATGGGGTGTCCATGCCAAATTTTTATACTGAGTGGGCATTTTATTTTATTTCATCCAAAACTATTTATAATCACATGCTTTTGGAGGACTGTAAAATTTTGTTTATTTATAAGCTATTTGTTGATTACATTATTGGGAATCGGTGTTGAGGTTGGACTGTTTAAGGTGAAAAGAAACATTTGAGTACAATTGTAAGGCAAGAGCCAATTATATTGGAGTAATGTTCATGTTATGGGGGAAGCCTATTTGGGGACATGTTGGGATAGTGGGTTAATTTATATATGCATGGTGATGACGATGATGGTCTTCATTCTTCCACAAACAAGATAATATCCAAAATCTTGGAATTATCTTACATTCAACATTTCTCAAGAATGATTAGTATTTTTCAAGAATGATTATTAAATAGAAACTAGTAAAATGTTAACAGAAAAATTGTCATTGTTCTATTTAAGTTTTTCCTTATTCCTATTTTTAAACCTTCGCTAATTCTATATTTAATTGTGTTTCGATATCTACTTACTTCATTTATCAAAATTTTATTATGTTTTATCATTTTTTTTTTACTGATTTATTCATTCATACATTGTTATGTTTCAGTATGTCCAAATCATTGCAATGGCTCTTGTAACAGTAATGGAGAGTGTTGTATGTCTTCTTGCCTTGGAGGCTGTACTGGGGTTTCTACATCTGACCAGTGTTTAGTCTGTAGGCATTTCCAGTTCCAAAAGAAGTGTGTTAAAAAGTGCCCCAACAACACCTACGAGGTATTAATACCCTTTTCATTGTTATTTGTTAAGGTAGCTGTATAATTTAACAATTCTCTGTTTTACTGGTTATCCTTAACATTTTTTTCATATAAAATATACAAAAATATTACTGTAAAGGCACATACATTGACAGAAATTTATTTTTAAGAGTTTCATATAAATTTAACATTAGGTAGCTTACGATTAATTACTAATTATGACTCGTAGTTTCCACAAAAATGTGGTGTAATAAGAAATTGGAAAATACAGCTAAAAAAAACTATTTGTTGCCATCTAACATTTTGATGGATCATCAGTATTATTTTCTAGAATATTAAAAACTTAACTAAATACCACTATATAGCATTAGGGCTATCTAGCATATGTTTTTTTTTTTGGCAGGAGGATATGAACTCTACATATTCCTTCACAGCCACGTATGTCTTTACTTTAGCTGATTACCATAAAATGGAGTCACTTTATAGATAGATAGATTTGACATACTTGTAAATGTTACATAACAAAATCCAATTATTATCTCCAAAATCATTTTCCCCCTGAAAAATGTATTCCTTAAGAATACTATAAGCAGTAGCTCAAGTTAGTACCTACAACTAGATTGTTAAAAAAATGAAGTCTGTCATACAGGGGCTGTGTAAACTAAGAAGATTTCCCACGTGCTAGTATATCACTTTTGATCTCATATCACAACATATTTTCTATTTCTATGTAAAATACAGATGAGTAAAAGGGAGCAGTGGGGGGGGGGGAGGGGATTACTGAAGGCAGAAAGAAAACAGTACGAATAACTTGCTAAATAATTAAGTTACGAAAAAATGAATAGCATAACAATTCTAGAGCATCAATAAGTTAACAATATTGGTCCTATAACATTTTATGATCCAACACACCGACAGTATTTCGAATTTTCGAGTTCTCCCTCTAAACTCTCACTATTCTAGGTCTGGCTTCAGCCAATAACAAATATGATCTTTAGTGTTGACTGAAACAGTTAAATATCGAGTATGGTAAGCACCTTTGAGACAAAAATGTAAAATCTTAATTGATAACATCATCACGCAACGAATGTGCACGTATCTCATATAATAATGGTCTCTTGAAAACAATATTTAGTATTTAATCTTAGAATAAAGTGGTTCATGATATTACAGCAGCTTGTTAATATGACATTAGTAGGAGTTGGGGTTTACTGAAGATTAAAAACTAAAAAATACAAATATCTTGGTTAATATTCATGATAGAGAAAATATGTATTTAACAACATTCATAGAAAATTGAATTTGCAATAATATTGGTTCTATACACGTTTTTGATCTGACGTATAATAACGAAGATATTTAGAATTTTCGATTCCTCTTCTCTACCCCCCCCCCCTCCCCATCGTCCGATTTCAGCCATTAACGAACTCGATCTTTCTTTTTGCATAAAACACTTAGATATTGAGTTTTGATATTGGATTAAACAAAAATTACGACCGCTAGAGCGGTAACAGACAAATACATTGTTACGTTTATTACAAAGTCAGCAATAAACGTTTTTTATTAGAGTTCTTTTGGATTGCAAAATTAAACACACACAAGCTTCACAGTTTTTATCACTGCACAATTTATTTAACAATGCACTACACACTTGGTTAATTATTCTTAATTACTACTCACAGTATGCATTGATAGCTTCACTGTTCTTCAGATTACACAGTCCAATAATTCATTCACGATCACTGAAGTTCACAAAAAGATGGCACTGCACTGTCCTTTACTTCGCGAAGTTAATGGCACTGCACTGTCTTAAACACAGCACTATAATGTTACTTACAGAGTCACGGTACAACACTGTTCTTCACATAAAAACACTTTACCACACTGCAACTAAGTCGCACTGTAGAACTGAACGCACTGATGATCACTTGAAGACAGCCGAGAAGAAAACTAACTCGGGTTGGGCAGGGTCCCTTATATATAGCTTGTCGGCAAACATCAAACAGAATGGCCAGAAGGGGCTAGACATGTTGCCTGGAACATTCCACAAGGCAGTAGACACTGCCAGCGCCACTAGTCTTTCATCGGTCGGCTCCTTTCATCTCATTCGTACTTCCCAAATACGTGACTATCTCTGTTTAATTTTTCATCTATTTAATTTTCACGACTATTTTTGAATAGACCTCATTTTCATCATCTACTAGGTAGGATCAATAGACATTTGAGGAAAATTTTCAAAAATCACATCATGAGTACAACCTCAATAGCTGATTGGCCTTAAGGGAAATCTGCTAAAAATAGTTTCCTCTGAATTATTCATGGGGGGGGGGATCTGCCTTATGTTTACGTGGGATAATTACTTTCGACTTTATATATTAAATTGATCCTATAATTCCTCAAGTCTGATCATTTGTAATATAATAGCGAATGAGAAAAAGTTTCAGAAAAACCTTTATCATGCATGTTTAACCAGATAAATGATTGTATGAAAGCAACTTACTTTTTAAAACAGTTTCTTGCAGAAGAAAAGTAAATCATACAGCTGTTCAGCTTTTGCAAATGTTAACAAAATATTTGTTGAACTATAGCCTTAACAGATAATCTCCAAAGAGGTATAATTGAGAAGTAGAGGGCACAGGACAAGCCAAGGTATCTGCGAATCGATTTGAGCCTTCACATTTGCCATAATTTGACACTCATAGGAACAGTGAGTAGGAAAGCAGCCTAGCAGCAGAGTCGGTATTACTTTCACACCATTGTACTAATGTAATCCCATTTTCTGTACCTCAAGTACTCATTAAATTGGTCATGTAACTCATTGGTCATTAAGGGAATAGATTCAAATTTAACCCGTACTTAAATTAATTTTATATTTTAAACCAGAATTAGCCTTCATGAATTCCAAACTCTTCATTAATACTTGGTCTTGAACACTTTAAAATAGTGAATAATAGTACTAATTCTCTAAAACTCACAATGTTATTATTAGTTTTTGGTTTATTAGTTTCAAAATGAATTTTATTGAAATATATTATTTAATTTTAGTACCTCAACCGTCGTTGTATTCTGGAATCAGAATGTTATGACATGAGGAAACCTAGAGAAATGACATCTTACAATACTAGAAATAATCCTTGGAAACCATTTGAAGGGAAATGCATTTTGGAATGTCCTACTGGGTATTTGGAAGTTCAAGATGGCCAAGGAAGATATAAATGTGAAGTTTGTAAAGGTAAATTTTATATATAAATACTGTTCATTTTTTTCTAATCATATCTACTTTTTTCCTTCTTTCAATTTACTTTTTCTTTGAAATGCAAATTGTAGTAACCAGTATCTTCTCACGGTCAATGTTTTGCTAATTTAGTCTATAGCATGCTGAATGTTTCACAACACTAGTTATGTGAGGTAACATTTCAAGTAGTTTTATTTATAGTGTGGTATAGTGAACTCCAGATTTCACAGAAAAATGCCTGCAATAATTCAATCTTTCTTCAAGCACTTTATGAGTATAATGAAACATTGATTGCAAGTGAAAATAAATATCTTAACTTACTTAATTAAGTAATTAATTTGGCTTAATTAAGTTTTTTTTTTTAGGTAAATGTAAGAAGGAATGTCCTGGCATCAATGTTGACAGTATAGCAACTGCCCAAGAACTCAGAGGTTGTACAATAATCCGAGGTGCCCTTGAAATACAAATACGAGGAGGAAGTAAGTTTTGTGGATACATTTATTAGTTCTGAGTTTGCTATTCACTTAGCATAACCTGTGGAGTAAACATTAAATATTCATTTGGCAAAAGCTCAACAAATAAAAAATACAAATAAGCACTTCCTCACAAATGTTACCAAACAATTTTATTTTCGGAATGGTAGGGACAACTATTTTGATTTTAAACATTGAAATATATGTAATTATTATGTATTTTATAAATTAAAATCAACTTTAAATCATTATTTGTTTGTACCTAGTATTTACTAAGATGTAACTATTTTATTTTAATAAAATTGTTCTTTGCTTTTTTTTTTGTGATTTATTTCTTTTACCACAAAAATTGTTTAACGATAACACAAATGTATTAAGGCTTGTCAATGATAGAGAATGGTCAAACACATATAAACTTAATTTGTATTTTTTAAACTGTATAATATCAATTTCATTTTTGAATTGATTTTTCTTATTTTGTGCATTTTATTCAGCATACACACCATTGACATGGGCTATAATCCTCTCCTCTTCAAAACTATTGGGGATGTGAAGTACCCCTTACATTAGTCTGTATACAGAACACTCGAACAATTTTTTCAGAATTTCAGCATAAAATATCTACTTTATTTAGCTATCTCCCATCTCAAACATGCCTTTTCATTCCCTAGAATTTTACAAACCCATTAGTGTAATTTGCATGCAGAGGGGCACTTAATGAAAAATATAGATATCTGATTGGCTAGGGATAAACTAAGGTGCAGATCAGTATATATATATATATATATATATATATATATATATATATATATATATATATATATATGTTCTTCTTATTCTAAACCCAATATTCTTATATGTTCTTCATAGTTTAATGACAAGGATCATCAATAAAAATACCTTTCTTTCCCTGCAAACTTTATTCACATTGTCCTAAATGTTTCGTGGCTTCTCTACCCCCAATGCGGAAGGGTCTGTCTCAACAAATGTTAGTGGAAACCAGCGCTTCAGAGCTGAATGACCCCTGAAGAGGTGGTAGTTAAGCAACGAAACATGCTGAGCAATGTGAATAATATATAGCTAAGGTACCCGGCTTCGCACGGGAAATCATTAGAGGCTGTATGATAATGGTTTTTTTTTTTTTTTTTTTTTAGCAATCTATAAGATATGTATTTCCTGTCAAAAACCAATCCCAGCACACATTGTTTGAGCTTAGTTATATACAAAACATTATATACATAATAGTAAATGTTAGTAGAAAGCAATTCCAATAATGTCAACATTTCAGAGAAAATAAGTTAATGCAATTAACTGTGTTAGTCTCCTAGCACAACTTCCGCTTGATTTTTATCACCATTGCTTTACTTAAATTATTTATTCAAAACATTAAACATTTGAGTTTTCTAATAATTTATATCATTTGGTAGAATCACTGTGAATTATATATAAATTGAATTTGTTTGTAATTATATTTTTGAAGTTTTGTCTCCTAACCAAAGTATATTGAAATTTTATTCTTTGATCAAATGTTATTTTTTAAATAAATAGAATGGATTTCATATTGTATCTTTTGTACTCATTTTGTTTTGTTTTTTTACAGGCAATGTTGTAAAAGAGCTTGAAGAAAATTTGAACACAATCGAAGAAATTGATGAATATTTAAAAATTGTTCGTTCATTCCCAATAGTATCTTTGAATTTTTTAAAGAATCTTCGAATAATACATGGCAAAAGTCTGGAAAGCTCTAAGTAAGTGTACTCTTCAAGTATCATATTAGATGTTATATTACTTAGTACTTTTGCATTTCATATGAATAATCTCGATGAAGAATCATGTGTATAACATGAAATAGGATATTTTAATTTGTTTAGAGATTAAATGCCCCATGTTCATTTATTTTTAATTTTCAAAATATTGTTGCAAAAATTAAATACATGAAGGATTAGCAGAGAGAGCCGCATATTTGGGAGGTGTGAGAGGGAGCCGACCGAGGGACTGCTGGCGCCAGTAGGTTATAGACTAAAGAGTCCAGTTCCTTCGAGACCGCGCCCTTTGAGGTTGCCGCCCCTCTATATATATAGTCATGCAAATGCACCGGCTATCGGCCGGTAAGCATGTGCTAATCAGCCGATAGTTCAGTTTGTTCTCAAGTGTTTATATGTGCGTTCAGTGCTACAGTGCGACTTAGTGCAGTGTGTTAAAGTGTTTTTATGTGAAGGACAGTGTTGTGCCATGACTGTAAGTAACAGTTTAGTGTCGTGTTTAAGGCAGTGCGGTGCCGTTAACTTCGTGAAGTAAAGGACAGTGCAGTGCCGTCTTTTTGTGCACTTCAGTAATAACAAGAACAGTGATGCTATCAACACATTCTGGGAGTAGTAATTAAGAATAATTAACCAAGTGTATAGTGCATTGTTAAATAAATTTTGCAGTGATAAAAACTCTGAAGCTTGTGTGTGTTTAATTTTGCAATTCAAAAGAACTCTTATAAACAACGGTTGTTATTACTGATTTTGTAATAAAACGTAACAATATTTACTAATATTTTATTTCAAATTAAAGACACCGCTATTGATATGTGCATAATGGTTTAAGTAAAGGAATTTTAAGAATTAAAATGACCAACTGCCCAAAAAAGTGTATAATAAAATTTTGTATATAATAATCCTTTTCTGTGCCATAAACTAGTTTTACAATTTGAATGTCCAAAGCACTTTTATCTTCAAACAATTTAAAATAATTATGAAGTTGTACATTAGGATGTATCAAAGCCTGAAATGTGTTGTCTTAAAATTGCGTTCTTCAGTCAATCTAAAATTCACAATTACATATTTTCCACTTGTTCATCAATAATGGCTCTCCATTCACCTCCAGCAATAAACACGTTGAGAATACCATATGATATTATTGAAGTTGTGGCTCCATCTCATTCAAGTATATTGGCAAATAGTCAATTTATAGATTCTATTCTTTAAGACATTTACCCGTATTACTGTTTACATTCATTTCACTTCATGTGGATGCTCTTCAGGGGTTTAGATGACTATTTAACATATATGCATGTTCTCAGAGAGCCATGTTAAGACTAATCAAAAATGGTCGACAGTATAGAAATCAGATTCCACCAATATCAATTTCTTTGAAGATGTTAGTGAGAAAGATAGGATTGGTGAAGATTTAAATAGTAAGACTCCTAGAAATCTATTCAGTGAGGAGCTAAATAATCAATATTACAACAGATGATTTCTATAATCAGATGTTTTCTATACATTCAATCATTTTTGGTTAACTTGGTGTGCCTCTCTGAGTGAAGTGTGTGTGTGTATATATATATATATATATATATATATATATATATATATAAATAATTGTTCATACCAAACTTTCTTAACTAATAAAATCTTGACTTAGTGTTATATACATCGATGTTTTCGATGACTTTGGGAAAATAAAAACTATAGTCTTATATTATGGAATAACTAAAATAACACTCTTCTCAAGGGGAGAATATATACAGGGGACAAAATAATATCCACTATTTATTAATTTTATTAATCAGCGCATAAAGCACTCAAAAAAACACAAGGCCGGTATTTCCTCAGCAACACTTCTAAACATGTACTTTTTAACCAGATGAAGGTTGCATGCTTGCCTTCTTTATAGCGATCGGCGCCCTCTCAGCCAAATTCAAATCAGCTGACTGGTAAACAACAGTCCTCTCGCTGCTACAATGTAAAGGGTATATGATATGACTTTAACTATCCATTGTTTCCTTAAGAAGAATAATGTATAAAACTAACCTTGGTGGTGGAGCAACTCAAAAGGGCAAAACCAGTTACCATGAAAAGTATAAATTCAGAGCATTTTGTAATGCAAAAAGTTTATTGTTAATAAAGAGTTATTTTCATGAAAAACAAAATGAATCAGCAAAGGGTAGTATTGTTAGAAATTTTCTAATTTAAGTTGTAAAATCAATTCAAAAAGCTTGTTGCTTCATGTGTGATATTCAACCTAAGAGTTTGACCTCCAAATCATTTTTTTTTTAACAAGTGCTTAGTTTTATTACATGTCTACATATGTAATAACATAATCATATCTATCAGTTTCTATAACCTTAACAGGAATTGCCCATTTAACAGTTGTTTCTTAAAATAATGTATTTTTAGATTTACTTTTTCTAAAATTCTTTTGCATTTTTAGGTATGCTCTTGTTGTTCTTGACAATCAAAATCTAGTAGAACTTTGGGACTGGGAAAACCGTAAACTGGACTTTCATATAAATGGAAAGCTTTTTTTCCATTTTAATCCAAAATTATGTTTGTCGAAAATTCAAAAATTGAAAGAATTTGCTGGCCTTCCAGACTATACAGAACTGGAAGTAGCTAGTAATTCCAATGGTGATAAAGTTGCATGTAAGTATTTGCTGATTAAAATATTATTCTTTTGTTATTTTTCATTGTTTCTAAATTCTTAATCTCACAGAAATCTATGTCTTAAAAATGTGATTTATAAACTGAACGACTTTCTAATTGGAGCTAGTCAAGTTATTACAGATTTACAACTCAAAAATGATTGTTAAGAAAGAAATATTATCATGCTCTCCTTTATTTCACCTCATTCAACTATATCACAGCCACAAGTTGAACCAACTACTTCTTGCACGCCTCCTATACTCCTATTCTCAAGAATGTGAACCTCTCAGAATTGTCCTCCTTCCTTATATCCTTTCCTAACAATGAATCATTGATATTCCCTCCTTCTCTATGACCATCAAATCCCAAATATTGAAGATTAAAAAAGAAACCTTATTCGTCTAGTTTAAGTAGTAACATAATTAACTAGCTACCTGATGTCATTCAATAATTTCCCACTGTAGGTTGTTTGGTTGCACTATTGGTCAATTGTTTGGATTGACTGATTGGAAATTCAATTGATTGGTTATAATCATTCTTTGATTATGTCCCTTTGTCATAAGCAGTTTTCTTCTCATTTATAGTAGTGAGTTTGAAAAGGATTTCAAGAGTATATTTTAAGTATACAAAAATTAAAATTATCTTATTTTACAATTTTTTTTTTAAACTTGAAGTAG